>SRSM01000593.1:0-104420 GCA_019593545.1 Apocynum venetum | reverse complement strand
TTTATAATTGGGGGATTAGTTCTTGCTAACATTTTAATAACTACTTTCTTTTATTCTTTTAATGTGTAGATTAATTTAAATTATTTCTCATCTCATCTCAAAAACTTGTTCATTAATAAAATTTATATTTACGAATTAATAAGTCTTTATAGATAAGATCTTGACTCTAGTAGTTACATAAAAATGTTATGTTAAAATTGATAGCTTGCTAGTAGATTAAAGAAGAAAAGTACATAAAGGTAACATATTCTCCAAGAACCCCAAAGACACATCTCCATGTTGGCCATACAATGGCAACATCTCGCATTTTGGACTGTTAGTTGGGGGTAGTTGGAATCCTACAAATGGCAACACTCGCATTCGGACTGTTTAGCTGTAGTGGATCTCCCCTTAAAATTATCAAACTTATATCGATCGTTTGTGGGATACCAACAGCTCCGGGGGTAGTTTTCTCAGGCGAGATTGTTCTGGCAAAATCTATTAGTGGTGGCCGTAAACTGGATCCTTTATTTGTTAATAAACATTCTATGTCATTGTGAATTAGGAAATGTCTTTCAAATTTATAAATCAATTAGATTCGTTTTTTTTTTTTGTTAAGTGTTAGTTTTGGTTAGTATATTTCGCAAGCTAACATAGCTTTGTAATGATTAGCTAAAAAAAGCTCACCATAGCTGATACATGCAGGATGTTTGATTCGATTCTATCTTACATACTTTCTACATTCTTTAATGAAGTTTTCATAGAAAAAGAATAAATACTTCGAGACTAAACTTTTAACATATTGCACATATAATACTTATATATATTATATAGATAGGATATATAAGTCGGTAACAAATTCCTCATTCCCTAAAAAGATAAAAAGAGCTGATAGGCAGAGGGCAGCTAGTTAATTGTGGTAGAGATCAAGTCAACACAAATTTAGATGTTGGCTCGGAACTCTTTTATTCAAGTTACCCGTTTGAATAAATCTCTATGTCAATGGTAGATTAAGTCAAAGATCATCTTCCCAACTTAGAACATGAAGAGGTTCTTTAGTAAGAGGTTTAGTCAGAGAAGTGGTGATGGTGGTTTAATTGCAAGAGATGTGACTTTATGAGGATATGGGTTGAGTCGAAAAAATCAATCAGCATCTATAATAGAGGTAAAGACTTTGAGATGGAAGATTATCCACAACAATTTCCTTTTTTTTTCAACGTAATCATTTGTTTGTAACTTTTTTTTAACCATCTTGCTTTTCATTAAACCAAAGTTTGTTTAGTCTTAATTATAGTTACATTCTTGTTGGTTTTTCATTTTGCTAGTTAAAGCGATGTCTTAGCTTTAGGTTAGTTTTACATTTACGGTTATTCCGTGAGAAAATTTCTTTAGTAAGTTGATTTTTTCTGTCAACAAAATTAATCAATTCATTTCATTGTAGTCTATATTAAAGTCCTTATTTTACATGTCATTCCAATGGAGATATGCTTTAGCAGTACCTTTTGGAGATTCCTTTAAAAAGTTTTAACAATTCATCAACCTCAACGACCGAGGACTCAAAAAAATATTTTATGCTCATAAATTTAATTATTGATCCATCGAATTAGTAAAAATTGCATTTTGATCGACACAAAAATAAGAAGATTTTTTTTTTCTAAAATGGTCTTACATTATAAGTAAAATAACGTAAGAAATCCGTACACACCGGAATTAGTACTATTGATATAATCTAACGTGTTCTCAAGCATATTATGTAGGGATATAACTCGAAACTCTTGACTTGAGTTGGTGTACATTAAATTGGGCACACAGCAATGCTGGTATGTTTTTATTTATATAAAATAAAATGAATTTTCTTTTTATACCATTCTTCATGGTTCCCATTCTAAATGGCGCAGACACGCTTCTAGGAGCCGACAAAATCTTTCCGCAAAATAGAATAAAAAGTCAAGTAAAACGGCTCAATATCTCGAGTTTATATATTACACTTTCCAGTGGTATATATCGCCTCAAAATCATTGTACGAATTTTCAAAAATATTTTTTTTTTTCTCGTTGACAAATAGATTCATATTTTCGACTCTTAATCATGCTTTTCTTTTTTTGGACTGAGATTCTTAAATCAAAGCTTAAAAATTTGAAAATGGTATGTATCTAAAACAATTATTGAAAATAATAATATTCATCTTATTAAATAATAAAATTATATATTCTCTTTGCTAAATTAATATCTTCTTTTAATGAACATAAATTAAATATTTGATAGTTAATATTTATTTTTGTTATTAAAATATAGTGATAAGATTGCTAATAAAATGCGAAATAAAATCTATTCAAAAAAAGTTTTAAATAATAAAATTGATAACATTTTTAATTTTGAACATATAAACAAAATATTCAAGCATTTAATTTTCGATGAGAAAGAATAAATTAATAAGAAAGTATTAGAAAATATAAGAGAAGAAAATGGAGGTTATCATCAAAATACAAGATTAAATAAATAATAAGTAACTCTGAAAAAAAAAAAGAATATTTCTATTGAATATTTACATAAGCAACACCACAAAAACATCCTAATTAAACTGTTATATTAACATAACAACAAAAAGGATCTTTTTTTTTCAAAAGGAGCGTAAATTCCTACTCACCCCATTTACATTTGAGAAAATTCCCATTAATCCTGCCGGTAAGCAAGTACGACTCTCGGCGCCGTTCACCGCCGTTTTCCCACACTGCTGCGCCGCCATGGTTTATCTGCAATCTTCGCTGTCGCCACTGAAGTCTTACCAAATCTCTAATTTTTCTTCTCTTTTCTTCCCATTGATGCCGTTATGGCTATTTGAATGACTCACAAGCACAAACATGTCCTTCCATCGCTGCTACTCCGATGAAGAAGGTCTCGGAACCTCCACCGCTTCGACGAACCAGTTGAATTGCTCTTCTTACACTGTCCCTCGTCCCTCCGCCCCTTCTTTGGGTTCCATACACAGTACGTCTCGGGGCAACACCTCGAGTTCGTCAGCCTCAGAAGACGAGCACGACGATGAATTCCTCTTCTTTCCTCTATAAAAAAATTCCTCAAAGACATACGATTCGTCGTCTCCGGAACCGGCGGTGGCTTTGGCATAGACTTGTCATAAGTCAAATTTCATTTTCCTTCCCACTATCAACGCCACCAACACTAAACTCGTATCAAGAGAGGGTAATTGGGCGGATTTGGCCATTGTAGAAAATTTCATCAGCAGGGTCGGGGAAGAAACGAATCCCTGGCAACAAAAGCAAACTCAAACTCTTCATCACTATCTTTTTCCTCCTCCTCCTCCTGCTGCTGGCCGCCCATTATCACCGCCATCTTCAAATTTCTCAATCTTCTCCTCTGTTTCATAATAGAGCTCTTCATAAAAACTTCCTCTGTTAAATCACCATCAACATTCGCACAAAAAGAACCAACTATCATCAATCTCATCCTGATCCCGAATTCTTTAACAACCCGAGCAGCAATATCTGCTAGTCTACTAGACGAATAGCTAGTAAAGGTCGGGGAAAGCGAGAGCACTGGGCTCGTATGCATCATTTACCGAACTTTGAACAGAAATAATATATTCTGCTCCCAATTCTTCAACTACAAGAGTAAAAGCTTTTCGGGTTTGATAGCAGGCGTGGGTGGCAATAAAGGTGCGAGTAGAGAAAGAAGAAGAACACGACGTTGGAAATGGGCGAAGAGGAGAAGGTTTGAGACTATATAGGAATTAGGAACGATTGGTTGAGGAAATTTGTGTACACACGATGATTTGTTTTTTGAAAACGAAAGACAAGATAGAGGAGAGAGAGAGAGAAAATAAAGAGGGAAATACCCGACAATTTACAGAGGGAGGGAGGGAGGGAGTAAAGAGGCACCGTACGCGCCTTTGGGAGGTGTTAAACTGGTAATTGGTTGGGTGAGTGGATATGCAAAATTTTAGTGATGTGCGGTTGTCGATAATTCCTTTTTCTTTTTTTTTTTAATAAAACGGTTGTAGATATTCTGGTAAAAAAGTATATGACAAAATTTTGATTCTCAGATTCCAGGTACAGGTGTAACCCCTTAGAGCATTGGAAAAGTCATTTGCCGGCAGTAAAAATGATAATGTTTTTTATTTTTTTTCTTTAATATACAAATGTCATCAATAAAACTATTATCTCTTATGTTTTTGACATGCTTAGAATTAGGTAATAAAATTATTATTTTTAAAAAAATATTATTAAATAAAAATTGAGTTTGTCAAATGACGAGTATAATTATGAGTTATTGATTCTATTCATTGGATAAGATTTTAATTTAACATTATAATTATTACAAGATTTGAATGGACTTTTAACATTTATATCTACATAGTCTTCTTAATAGTTCACATAATAAGACTACCTCTTCCTACATCCTTTCTACATAAGTTGAATGTTTTCAATTTATTTTTGATTATTTAAATTTAATATTTATTTTTTAAAAAAAATAAATATTTTTAATGATATGTTTAGATAAAGTCTTTTAAGGAGATTTTTTCATTTTAATTCAAGTTTGAAAAATCTAGATAATAAAATTTTGTTTAGATAATCTAATTCATGAATTTTTTCAAATTCTAGACTTTTCAAGAAGGGTTTTTTGAGTCCTAAAATCTCTTATTCAAAAATACTTTCAAATACCACTACTACTAAAACTGGATAAGCATTATTTTTATCTTCTTTTCTTATTTTATTTTACTGTATTATCATATTTTTAGAGTTTCATAAATTTATAATTATCATTTTTTCACAAATTTATAACTTTTTCATTTTTTAAGTTTCAAATGAGTAATTTTAAAATTTTGAAATGTGTATTTTAAATTGTTTCATTCTTAAATAGCTTATGAGTTTAAAAATATCTCATCCAATACACTCTTAAAATTTTACTAACAACCTTCTCAATATGAGGAATTTATATCTTATTAACTAATCATTTCACCACTAATCTAATTAAAAAATGATAATTATGAATATTAATTTAAAAAGGAAAGAGTATTTTATTGACTATATTTATCTAACAACCTGTGGGAGTTGTTCCTACAATATGTAGATTTATCCTGATAGAAGGATGCAATTTAAAAATACTTTTTTATACAAAAAAAAATATATATATATATATATTAAAAATGTGTTCTTGTCAGAAGATATTTATTTTTAAATATGTTTTATTCTTATTATCACATAGTACCGTGAATTTCCTCCACATAATAATAAAAGAAGACATTTTAGAAATTATTTTTCATAAAATGTCTGTAACTTAAAAATAACAAAAAAAATGGACGAAACAAAGCGCTACAGTTTTCTTGCATGATTAGTACATAGTATTTAGTCGGAGTATTTGATAAATATAAATAATTTGGGTATTTGTGAATAATAAATTACTATGATGTATTTTCCCTTAAATCCAAATTAATAGTTTACTTTTTATAAAAAAACATATTTATTCTCTAAAGTTATATCACTATATTTATTAATTTAAAAAATTTACATATTAGTGTATAGACACCAGAAAACATTGATAGGATCTCCAGTTTTAACACTCGTTAAATATATATTTTTATTATCTTAAACTTTTAAATGAGATAAAGTTATTACAAGATATATCAAAACAAAGAATTTTGTATTCAATTTTATTATTCAGTAAGAAATTATTATCTTTAATCAGACTTGTTATTAAAATTTAAAGAACTCAATCATGTAATTAATAATTAATTAAAATTATATTGCATGAACCATATTTTTATTTTTAAAAAAAATTAATATATAATCCAAAAAAAAAGCTCATATAATTAAAAATTCCCATATATTTACAATTATAATTAATTAGCTAAAAGGCAATGTGGAGTGGAAAATTATGTGTGAACAGTTGGTAATAGAATAGTAGTTAGTAAAAGTAGTATTTGATGGGCTCTTGACTTGCTTAATACGCAAAGTACTGGGAATACCCAGGGTGGGAAGCTGCTGGGAGTGGGAGTGTTCATACACGTGTAAGAAAATTCTGATTCTAGAAATGAGTTGGCTGAATCTGATTGGCTATCTTTTTCTTTTTCTTTTTTATAAGTAGCTGGTTTTAATGGATTTGATTTTGATCACAAGTGGTGTTCTTTTTATGATTATGTCTACTAAAACTTTCTGGTCTGACTTTATTAATGTATGTTGCAACTATGAAGTTTCATTGAGTCACACGTTTATACTTATATTTATGCGTGTGTGTGTTGTGTAAGCCCTTCATTATTATTATTTTTTTTTCTATTTTTGAAAGTGAACTCGAACGAGTAAAGGGTTGTTAGAGAACAAAAAGGGTGAAGAAAAGTATACTCATTTATCATACTACACTATAACATCTATAAATTAATAATTTTTTAAAATAATATATTTTAGTTTGATCCCGAACTTGGGCCTTTAATTTTTTTAGTAATTTTAATAAATTAATAAGATAATAATTTGTAAGAAAGTCTATATATTACTGTCCCATCAATATTATAAATTAATAATTCTTTACAATTACAAATATAACTAGGACATTTTAGTAAAATATGAAGCTATTGTAAATGAGATCATTAATAATTTTTTTAAGCTCATGAACTTATTCTTCGAAGATTATTCACGAAGTCCATTTAGATCTTATACTCCCTAGTTTTACGTTTTTTTATCCATTATAGTTGATTCCAAAACAACTTTTTAGATGAAAGCCATTGTTGGGTATGTTTTTTTTTATAAAAAAAAACTATGATATTTATATGTAGTAAGACTTGTTAAATAAATTAAAGAGTTGTCAAAAGAATTTTAAGTAATTTGTGACTTTTAGAGAAATACAAAAAATATATTAGCAGTTTCTATTTTCAAATAATTACCAAAATGTTTTTTTAGTAATTAATTTATCAACTTCTTAAAATATTTTAGATGAATAGGCTATAGTTATTTGAATGGATAAAATAGAAAAAATGATATTCACTGAATTGAGAAACACTCTTTAAAATAATAAATTATTAATTGATTAATATCTCTCTAGATTAATAAAATTTAATTGTCCCAACATTATTAATTTATTGAAGTTTTACTAGAGTTGTTCACGCCTTAATACAATAATACATTTTATAATGTTATTGGCTTACAAATGTATTTCGAAATTTTGTTCTTTCATAAATAACGTATTTGACAATGCATTTTTTTATTAACATTCTGCCCCATTTGTCATGGTCAAACTGCTTCATTTTGCATTGACAATGAAAAAGTAGTAGACGTCCAAAATGCTACAATATTGGTTACTAGATAGTATATATAGAAGGATGGCTTCTTTTTAAAGTTATCTTCTTAAAACATTAGGGCATTTGAGGAAAATAGATATAAATATTTTTCGAGTGGTATGATAAATAACTATTGTCTTTTATTCTTGTTATTTTCAAATAATGGAAGGATATACATTATTCAAATAATATTGTCTTTTTTTATTATTGTTGATGCAATGCAACAACTAATATAAAATCTTTTATTAAGAAAATTGCTAAATATCGCACTTTTCTTTTACTTTTTTACCCTTTACACTTTTTTCTATTTCTCTCTTTAAAAAATTCTCTCCTTTTGAAAATATTAACAAAGAAAAATAAAGACATATCACAGACAATCAATAAATTGAAGTAAATTTTGTGTTTTTCAACAAAAGATCGCATTTTTTTTTTAGTTTTAATATGGAAAGCTGCACATCCGGGAAGTAGCGGCTGAGCACTTTTCCTTATGCCGGACGAGGCTACTAGACATATTATTTTCATGCCTAGAAAAAGTTCGCCCGGGAGTAACTTGGCTTGCATTGAATTTGCTTCTCATTGAACGCCAATGGTTCCTTCTCAAAGCACTTGAACGTGCTTCTTCGGTAAGATTGCTCACAATTTCCTTCTCGTTGGTATAGATGTCCAGGTTTAGGAATCTCAGGTATTGCCTCAAAAACCACGCTTTTGTTTTACAATTTAATCCAACAAAGGCTATTCTTTCATTTCATTGTTTCAATTTCACTGAGAAATTCTCAATTTTTTCACATTGTTTCTTAATTGTAATTCTCGCGTTTAAATGTATGTGATGTGCTCATTAGATAATATTTTATTCAGCAAAGCCACATCCAACAATGGTTTTCTGGGTCTTCGGCTATGGTTCACTTGGTTTGGAACCCATTGAAAGAGCTTTTCGTGTTCAATGGGTAAAGGGAAATTGACACTTAGTTGTGTTTAATCAATAGAAAATGGCAACAAATTCCTACTAAATCCTAGAATTTTCCGTCACCGGAATAGAGTGGGAGAGAGAGAGGGAGACACGAATGGGAGTGAATAACAAATTAGATTATGACTAAAATTGTAATTTGAGGAGTACTATATATGTGGAAAAAGGCTCGGTTTTTAACAACCAACGTATGCGTCCACTGCCGTCCAGTTAGACATACTGTTCATATGATTTCTTGAGAGTACTTATTTATTTGATTCTTAGAGGTTCTTGAAAATAAGCATTAATGGAAAGATTATTTGGAAGAAAAAAAAAGAAGTAAATTCCAGCTCCAAATTAATTAGTACAGCAACAGAACAAATTCAAACATCAATGTCATTAAAGCTAAGGCCTAAGGGGGTCCAAAGATGATAAACGAAACTTTCTTAACTTTTCGGTTAATATATATTGTGGTCTTGACTCTTGAGGCATTGGTTTTTTGTATTTAGTCAAAAGTAAATACTTAATTAATTATTTATTTATTTTATTTTGAGAAGCAGTATATTTATATGGTCATCCAGCATAAAAAAAAAAATTGTACTTCATAAAGTAATTGTTAAGTTTTTTTTTTTTATTACATAAGAGTGGTGGAATCGATCCAAAAATCTCTAGATTTTGGATGAATTGTGCTAAGTATTGAACTATAACTTATTTGACTTATTGGTAGAAGTATTTTATTTTTAAATTAATTGAAAGTTTTAGGTTTAACATAATATTAAAAGAAATTGTTTTAGTATAAATTGATATGAAAATAGTGAATAATTTATTTTTATTTGACGTTAAAATTAAAATTTAAAAGTAATTAATAAGGTTCCAAATAATTTTTGAGTCAAAAATTTGAAAACTACTTCTTTTAAATAATCAATAATATTGAACTGAATTGTTTTGAGAAATACTAGTTGAATTGTACCCTTCTTTCTCCTTAAAATTCAACTCGGTTTATAAAACTTATTTGTTTAATAAAAAATTTTTAAAACCAATACTCATTTCTTCAGCGAGAAGAAACATCGAAAATAAATCCTATATAAAATCTATGGGGCTAAGGAGCCAATAGCCATATCTCAAAAAGATCTAGGCACGATATCAAAACAGTAATTTAGATAGTAAATTTATCCCTTATGATAAGACGTCAACGGTACATGAATTTATTTTATTTTATTTTATTCCTTAATTATAAAAAATCTAAAAATCTAAACACTAAGTATTTTTCCGTTAGTTTTCAAAATAAGAAATTTCTTCTAATGAAAATATTTTAAACTTAAATAATAAATTTTATCAAGAACTCAAGATATTTTATACAAAAAACATGGATGAGGTGATGGCCTAATCCTAAGCAGGAAATAGGCAGGTAGGTTGAGGTTGAGGTTGAGGACGGTGCCTGCTGCCTAAGGAACATACTCAAGTTCAAACAATGTGAAGGAGGCCAACGTATCCCGATCGGAAAAGTAGTTTGTTCTTTTGGGTGGGGGATATCATGTACAATCCTTACACGTGTCAAAATTACAAATACTTGCAAATAAGCATCGTAAGAAGAATTTAACTTTTATATATATATATATATATATATATATGATTTATACTTACCAACCCGCCATTTAATCCACTAATCGAAATACTTATAATACATCAAAATGCACATGTTTGAGACAAAATATGTTTAATTACTTATTTAAATTATTAAAAACAGAAAAAAGTAAAAGTTTAAAACCATATAAAATAAATTAAAACATTAAAAATTATAGCTCATTTACGGCTAAACATGTTAATGAGAGAGGAAGTAATAAGTCTAATAAAAATAATAAAATTATCAAGATCAGCAAAATTTGGAAGGAAGCAAAAATTAAAAAGTAAAATTGTAAAATGGTAATTTTTTTAAATTTGGTTTAAAAAAGAAAATGGATTTGCGGGTTGTAAATGGTTAAGCGAGTTCAACTTGAACAAAATTAGAGTTTATCGGGTCAACTCGATTTCGACACAAACCTAAAAATCTCAAACCTTAATCCGTTCATACTATGTCGAATTTGTGTCATGTTGGCAAATCATGTTCAATATTATCGCTCCTAGCTTATACGAAAAGTGGTTTGATGTTGTTAATCATTTAACGTTGATAAATGACAATTTAATTTGTTGGCAATATGAACAATTGTGTAGGCAAGACCTAATTTTAGAATAGGAATTGAGGTATATATAGTGAATCTTAGGATAGATTATTATATCGAGTTATTGTTTCTGGTCGAGTTAGATAAAGTAATTATACTTGACATGCCAATTTGAATATGACACATTTAATAAACAGGACCAGCTTAACATGATACGATTTGACACAAGAATAAAATAAGTAAGAATCTAATCCGCTAACTCGTCAAATTACATATTTGACCAGCTAAAATTTCAATATAATTTTAATCCTTTTTGTATCGTATTGACGAATTGTGTTCAATATTAATATACATAACATGAATGTGCTAACTTTTTCCATTTGTAGTTTTTTTCCTTTAAAGGAAAGGTGTAATTTTCATTAAGTAGGTAATAGTATGTTGGGAGATTAAGACAACATCGTAAGGAAATACACGTGTGTGTTACAATTGAAGTGTGATTGGCATCATATTATGATGTTATTCTACGTAGGGGTGGCTATCGTGTCGTGTTGAGTGGGTGAGTGAGTTGACAGGTTATTAACACACTAACTCGAACACGACATGATTAATAATTGTGTCAAATATGTGAATTTGAATACGACATGTTACAAACTCATGTCAACACGACAAGACATGCAAACACGTCAACCCGCTCAACCCACGAACACGATAACCCTGTTTAGTAACCCACCAACCTGTCAACGCAATAACATCTATTTTAGTGAGAAAATTATATTATGATTAATATGAAATACAATAAATTAAATTGAAAATCAAGAAAGCCAACGTACTGAGACAAAAATATGTTCAATCCAAGGGAAATATTGTATAGACCATGTAAAATAGCAAAATGTTAATGTAAAATTGTGCAAATCATGTAGATATTTGTTTGTTATTATTATATGGGAATGCATCTTAACAAAATAGATTATCATCATCCCAATTCATTACAAAAAAAGTTTTTTTTGAAAAAAATCATCATAACATTCATCAAAACAAACAAATATCGCAGGAGAAAAATATAAAATATATTAAGAAAAAATTATTTATTGAATTCCTGTAGCTCAATGGAAGAATAACCATTATCGTGACATTTGCGTTAATTTTATTTTATTGTTTTAAAATCATCATCATTACGATTTATGCAATGATAAATGGTGATTAGATAGAATATGCCAAAAAAATTCACGAATCCCTCAAAAAAAATCATCATAATTCATAAATTGTCCAAAAAAACTCATGAATTAAAAAAATTACAAAATACAAATGACCAAAAAAACACTACTCATTAGATCACTATATTAGAATAATAAAAAAACAAATGTGGTTAGAAATTAGATATAATAAGTTAACTTAAATTTAAGGATATAAATTGTTTTTTTTAAAAAACAATTAAAAAAATAAACTGGTTGGCAGGTTACTAGCGGGTTATGCGGGTTCAACTCGTTTACTTGCGAACACGTTTAACATTAAATGTGTTGACATGCAAACCCGTCAATCCGTGAAACCTCAACTCTAGCCTGCTAATATCGTGTCGTGTCTAATATTGCCACCCCTAATTCTATAGGTGAAATTAAAGGTAACAAGTATGTTTGTTACAATTGAATGTAAATCCATCATGTCATTCTATAGGAGACATTAATATAAAATGATTCATGTCTTTGTTACAACTTACAATTGAAATGTGATTGACATCTTACTTAACAAAATTTAATGGAAATTAGTTTGACAACCTTATTTTTTAGACATTTTATTTGCTTGTCATCACTTACTACCTATCTTAGTTTCATGGTATAGACCATATATAGGATCCTATAAAGTGTACACAAATGGATGTGTTAAGAAAATGAGGGCTAGCGGTGACGATATTATCAAAGACAATAACAGACAGTGAGTTCGAGTCTTTTATTTATTCTTTGATTTTTGCACTATTCTCGAGACTGAGTTGCAAGGAATCTTCGATGGTCTATGTTTGGTTCGAGATTTGGGGTTGACTGCATTATGAATTGAGGCTGATTTTGCACTTGTTGTACATTGCATTACACGAGGAGAAGAACCATGGCATATTCAAATGCTTATCCGGAGTATTCGACGCTGATATGCTACAACAGAGACCGTTTCCCACATCTTCAGAGAGGGGACCTAAGTGGTTGATAGCTTAGGTTCTGAGATGTAGACGATAGAGTTACACGTTATTTGCACCTTAAGAGTTGCAGTAGAGGACTAGAGTCTTGATATATATTGATAGACTTGACTTCCCTTTTGTTTGAGCACTCTACATATATTCTTGTACTTATGTTTTTTACACATATTGGAGATCATGTTTATATCCCCTCATTTATTTGTATTCCATTTTTTATTTATAAGATTTAAGGGGTCTCTATCATCTTTTAAGAAAAAAAAGAACCATATTTTTTTAGACTTTTTCCCTCAATTCTTGATTATATATAAAGGTTTTTTCTTAAAAAGAAAAGAAAATGAGAATACATTTCTCATAGAACTTTGATGAAATTTTGCAATTTAACGTATGCTGATTCTCTTCTGTCCGTTTATGAATCAACGATTTACGATTTCAATTCTGATTCTAAGTAATAATATCTAAGTAGAGAGGGAAAGAAAATCCATCTAAAAACATAACACAGATGGCTAACGGAAAGTCCTTCAAAGTTGTACATGGTTATATAAACATTGAATCTTTTAGTTTAGTATCTAAGATACTCTGAATCATACAAATTACTTTCATTCTATGGTTTAAACATACTATAAGTATAATATTTTCTAATGTTTGAAATTGACTTTTTTATATTTGACTTAATTTAAAAATTAAGAAGATCATTTGATCTTAATAAAATTACTACATTGTCATTATTATTAATTTAATTAGTGGTAAGATTATTTGCTAGTAGTATGTGAATTTTTTAAACTAACACTACAAAAAAAAAGGCTTTATTAGTTACGAAAAATTAGCAACGAAACTAATTTGGTAGCTATTTTTAACATTACCGACGAAAATATTTCCATAAGTATTTTTCATCTGTTATAGATGGATTACCGATGCCCCATTTTCTGTCGATAATGTTTTATACAATATCTACAGAATTCCAACAAACATTTTATTTTCAATTTATTTTTTAAAACAAATTTGGTGGGAAATTTTTATCAACGAATTTTTTTTAAAAAATAAAAATAAAAATATCAATGGAATACCAATGGAATTCTTGTTTTCTAAAAAATAAATAAATATACTGACATAACTTTTTAAGACAAAAATTTAATATACACCGATGGAATACTGGCAGAAATATTTTTTTATATATTTTTTAAAAAATATCCCAAATTTGGTGGGAAATTTTTATCAACGAAATTTTTTTAAAATAAAAATAAAAATATCAATGGAATACCAATGGAATTCTTGTTTTCTAAAAAATAAATAAATATACTGACATAACTTTTTAAGACAAAAATTTAATATACACCGATGGAATACTGGCAGAAATATTTTTTTATATATTTTTTAAAAAATATACTGACGGAATACTAATGGATTGTTTTTTTTTAAATAAATATATTGATGGAATAGTGACGAAAAATATTTTAATTTTTTTTACACAAATTTTTATTCTTTTGGGAGTACCAATTTTTTATAATACTATACACATACACTATATATATATACATACATACCGATTACATATGAAGCTTTTTTATATACTCTATATCATATATAAATATATATATACTACATAGTTATATAATTACATTGTATATGATTTTAGTAATTTATTTATATTTGAGTGTATACTATATATGGTTATAAAACAATATATATTTTAAACTTGTCTATTATTATTATTATTATTATTAAGGGTAATAATAATGATAATAATTATACTAGTAACAAGAATAATAAATTAGACCTAGCCCATACTTTTATTATTATTATTATTATGTGTTACTTTTATTATTATTATTAAAAAATGCTAAATAAGTATAAGATCAATTTAAAACTCAATTAGACCAAGCCCATACTTTTATTATTATTATTATGTGTTGCTTTTATTATTATTATTATTATTAAAAAAATGCTAAATGAGTCCAAGATCAACTTAAAACCCAATTAGATCAAGCCCATACTTTTATTATTATTATTATGTGTTGCTTTTATTATTATTATTATTATTATGTTTTACTTTTATTATTATTAGTGTTAATATGATTATCTAGTATAATAATAATAATAGTACCAAAATAGTATTATTATCATATGTTATTATTATAAAATATTTTATTTATATTATTGTTGTTGTGGTGGTAGGAGAGTAGTAATATAAATATTAAAATTGTACAAACGCATTCAAAGTTATTATTTGATTTGGTGGCACAATACTTCTACACATGTTGACATCTCTAGGTCATGTCAAGTTATGTTCAGATAGGGCTCAAAATTTTTTAAAAAATAAATTAGCAATGAAAAATTTCCATCGATAAATACAAAAAATGAAATAATTTTTTTAAAAATAAATTGGCTACGAAAATGACTCTCGATTACCCACATAATTAATTTTTTCATTAGTAAAGTCATTACCTATGCCACTTTTAGTAAGGAAAAATTTTCGTTAGTAATTTGTGAAATTCTGTTCGTAATCCTAATTAGCAATGAAATTTCTCAAATTAGTAAGAAAAATGTTACGTCTGTAATGATGTGTTTTTTTATAATGTAAGGAGATTGTTAGTGAGAGCTTGATAAAATTATATTTATTTTAAAAAGTGAACTTCTCAAATTAAAAAATGTGGACATTTATCAATATTCGAAATATTTATTATTCTAACAAGTAAACACATCAAATAATACCAAATTAAGATTTTTGGACTTTAGTTTATATTTGTCTTATTCATTTCCCTCTCTTGTAAGAGAGAATATTCTTTAAAAAAGAATAGAAAAATATTCTTGTTCTTAGATATTACCAAATTCATCATCAATGACCACCTTCGAGGTGCATGCATGAATCTATACAAAGTGACATTGTATTTAAAGCTTGTCCTTCAAAAGTATAGACAAAATTTTTCCAATAGTTTAGAAAGTTATCGGAAACTACTATTTTAAGTCTAACTTAGGTGTCAAGTTGGATAAAATTTCTTCCTCAAATCTTCTCCACACTTGATGTATACATTTTTGTCCTGTTCTCTCACCTTCAAACGTACGAAATTGTAATTGAAGAAGTTTCCAACAATAAAATATGAAAATTATCCACATTCTTCAAGTTCATGAACATTGTTAATTAATTTATTCTCTTTTGTTTTTGGGTGGAAGATGAGGCACAATGTTCTTCAATTAATTATTCAAACTTTCTAGATGATTTCTGGAAATATATGCTTCACACACACACACACACACACACACACACATATATATATATATATATATATGACGGTCAATCTCCTCCGCTAAATAGTATTTAGCACTCTCGCTAAGGAAAAGTTTGTCAATTTAGTCTATAATCTATTCTGAGTGTTAATATTTATTTTTGACTTAGTTTAAAATTTAAAAATAATATTTAAGTTTAATAAAATTACTATAATATTCATAGTTAGTAGTGAAATCATATTAATTAGTGAAATAAAAATCACTTAAATTTAAAAAGATGTTAATTGAACTTTACTTGTAAATAAAAGTTATGTTTATTTTAGAAAAATAAATATTTATTTTTGAATAAATCAAAATATAAATGTGGACATTCAATTTAAAACGGATAAAGTATATTTTAAGTCACTTTGGTCTACAATCTTTATTTTCAACTTTTTTTAGTTTCTAAAGTGTATTTTCAAACTACATTTTTTTTTTGTACCATAACCAAGTTTGCATTGTTTTTAACTAGTTTGAAGATTAGGCATACTTTATATCCCCAACATATACCACACAACATAATCATACTATTACATAAATACCCCTCCATCAATAAATATAAGTCCCTTTAACCTTTAATTCAAATATGAGTATATATATTTAGAGAAAAGAGTAATTCTAATACATAAAATTACTTGCGGATCATGCAACATTAATCTTTCTTTGAATTACATGCAATAATAAACTTACTAAACATAATCGTCAAATGCATGCATAAAAATTGTTTGCGTGGATCATGAAACTATGGGGCAATTTAGTAATTAAAATTTTTCACAAAAAGTAATTTTATGCTCTTCATTTTCTTTTTTCTTTTTTTTTGGTTGTCTTTTTCTAAGTCGAAAGAAACTCCAAGTGTTGAAGGATTCTTTCTTAAGGAGGAAAAGCAACAAAAACATTCCCCTTGGTGGTTGGTAAAGATCGTAATTAGTATCTGAGAACAACAATTAATATGCATATATAGCTAAGATCTTTTCTCTAAATCTAGAATTAAATTTAAAAAGTTATTGGAAGTGGATGAATATTGGTAAAAATTCATATGATATGATGATTTTGTTTAATATATACCAGTGTGTGATCTATAAGTTGTGATATATATATATATATATATATATATATATATATAGTGCCGAACACCAAAATTTTATAGATCATAAATTTTTGCCAAGAAAATCTTAAACATCTTAATAAATTTTAACTATAACTTCAGAGATCCTAAAAATAATTTTCTTACAAATGCCTAAAAAACAACAGAAAGAAAACCCAAAGGTGGGGGGGGGGGGGGAGAAGATCGTGACCAGGTGCTTCATCATGCATTCTCTTAATAATTAAAGATTTAGATTTATATAATTTTAACTTAAAAAATTACGAGATGTATTTATTCACATTCTTTTTTATTATTGCAATTGTAAAAAATATTTTTTGAGTAACAATTGTAAATATTGTTTTGATCAAAATAAAAGTTTCAAAAGTTTTATCAATGCAAATATATATTGGTATTATTCGTCTCCAACAAAAATATTACTATAATTTATTAAATTTGTGATTGACATAATCGTTTGTTTATAAATCAATTTACTATTTAAAAATGAAGATTTTTGAAGTTGGTTTATGAAATATTTCATACTTTTGATTTTAAAAGTACAATTTTACATGATTTTTTTCTTATGATAAATCTTTTTTGAGTGATAAGTGAATTAAGCGCTTAATCTTTTTTTTTCCAAAACAAAAGTGCTTAATCAATTTAGTGTGTTTCACAATGAAAATTGTAAATTACTTAATTAATTCAGTGCATTTGATAATAAGTTAGTCATCTCTTAATGTTTTACACTTGAAGAAGTCCTAGTAGAGATATTAAACGAAATAAAAGTTATTCAATGTAATACACTACATGAAAATCATGTTTTTTCAACCCAATTTGTCGACGGATATTTTGGTCTGAAATTTGAGACGGATTTTAGACAGAATCGATGGAAAATACGTTTGACCGGACGTCTAAAATCAATTACTCTTTATATTGTTTATTTTCCCGATTTGTAATCCTCATTTATTTGACTTATATTTTATTAAATTGGAAAAATTATAAATTCGATTATATATAGAAATTTCAAAATGGAGCGCAAGAGCGTTAGCCATTTGGATTTTTCGAATAATTTGAAGACAACGATTATTTTTGTGAAAATAAATGATTCATTTAGTAGATATATATCTTGCGAAATAATTGATCATAAATCTCTTACGATTATATTAACTACTTTAGCTTAATGTTTTATTATGTTAACATTTCGGTATCAAGTTAGTAAATATTTCTATTTATGTGCATATTTTAACCTCAATTAATGATGATAAATGTAATGAATACATCGAATAACAAGATATCGATAAAATATAATGTGTAACATGTAAATATAATTTTAATCAAATGTATAATCTAAAAGTGTGTATATGTGCACAGAAGAAACTTATTTAAAAATAAAATTTTCTACTCTTGTTTTAGGATGTTTATTGGTTTTTGTTTAAAATTTTTTTTGAAAGAATTATTTTGAGTCTTAAATCTGTCAGTATCACAAACAGATTCCCGAAGTAAATTTAATTATTTTTAAAATTAATAAATATTGGCGACTGATTTGTTACGAAAATTTAATTATTTAAAAAATTAATAATGATTCGCGACGGATTCCAGACGGACATTGAATTATTTTAAAATTAATAAATATTGCCAACGAATTCTCGATGGAAATGTTATTTATTAATTTAAAAATTAATGCATATTGGCAACGGATTACCGATGGAAAATTAAAATTTTTAAAAATTTATAAATATTGGCGACGGATTCCCGATGGAAATGTGATTTATTATTTTAAAAATTAATAAATATTCCCGACGGATTTTCGATGAAATTGTGATTAATTATTTATAAAATTAATAAATATTATCGACGAAAAGTTAAAATTTTGAAAAATTAATAAATATTGGCCACAGATTCCCGACGAAAATGTGATTTTATTATTTTAAAAATGATTAAATAATCCCGACGGATTTTTGACGGAATTGTAATTAATTATTTATAAAATTAATAAATATTATCGAAGGATTACCAACGAAAAGTTAAAATTTTTAAAAATTAATAAATATTGACGATGGATTCCCGATGAAAATGTGATTTTATTATTTTAAAAATTATTAAATAATCTCGACGGATTTTCGACAGAATTGTGATTAATTATTTATAAAATTAATAAATATTATCAACGAAATACTGACGGAAAGTTAAAATTTTTAAAAATTAATAAATATTGGCGACGGATTCCTGACGGAAATGTGATTTTATTATTTTAAAAATTATTAAAAAATCCCGACGGAAAGTTAAAATTTTTAAAAATTAATAAATATTGGCGACGGATTTTCGACGGAAATGTGATTTTATTATTTTAAAAATTATTAAATATTCCCGACGGATTTTCGACGGAATTGTGATTAATTATTTATAAAATTAATAAATATTATCGACGGAAAGTTAAAATTTTTAAAATTTAATAAATATTGGCGATTCCGACGGAAATGTACTTAATTATTTAAAAATAGGCGGATAAATTTAAAATGAGTGTTTTCCCTAATTTTCCTTTCTTCCTCATTTCCCCTATTTTCTTTCTCACCTCTGTTCTCTGTCTAGCCACTCACTGTCTTTTCTTCCTCATTTCATCGCTGCTGCCTCTGCCCGTCCCTCACTGTCGCCTCGCTGCTGCTGCTGCTGCCCGTCGATCTCGTCTCGTCGCGTCGCTGCTGTCACTGCCATCGTCGAGCTCGTCCCTGCTGCTGGAACCCAATGAACTTGGAAGATTCAATCTTTTCACCTTTTCTTTTACCTGCAAAGTAATGCATTGAAATTGTTCAATTCTTTTACTGAAATTATTCAATTGTCCAAAGGAGGTCACTGATGAAGAGTACACTAAATTTTATCACTCTCTAGCGAAGGTATGTTTCTTTCAATGCCCCTCAGAGGATTTGTGAGGTAGGAAAATTCTGTCTTAGATCTGATCATTTTGTGTAATTTGTGTTCTCCAATAGGACTTTAGTGACAAGAAACCCCTAGCGTGGAGTCATTTCACTGTTGAAGGTGATGTTGAGTTCAAGGCTGTACTCTTTGTGCCTCCTAAGGCACCACAAGATTTGTATGAGAGCTACTATAATGCAAACAAGTCAAACTTAAAGTTGTATGTCAGACGAGTAGTCATTTCTGATGAATTTGATTAACTGTTGCCAAAATATTTGAACTTTTTAAGGTAACTGGGGCTTCGTAAATCTTGGCCCAGTTTTTTTCTAAGTATTAGTGTTCTAATATTTTCTGCTCTCGTGATTAGGGTCTTGTTGATTCTGATACGCTGCCACTTAACGTAACGCTTCAGCAACATAGCAGCTTAAAAACTATAAAGAAGAAACTCATGAAAAAGGCACTTGATATGATCCGCAAGATTGCTGATGAAGCTAATGACAAGGATGAAAAAGGTATTGCATGATCTAGCTATGTTAGAATAAGTATAATTTCATTTGGGAGGAGTTGCTATTTCTCAAAGGTGTTTTATTGAAACTTACTAATTTTTTTATCTTTATGCAGAGGTTGAAGAATCAAGTGACGACAATGAGAAGAAATGTCAGTATACAAAGTTCTGAAAAGAATTTGGTAAGTAAATTAAATTAGGTATTGTTGAGGATGCTGCTAACAGAAACTGTTTAACCAAACGTCTACGATTTGAGAGGTATGGAATATCCTTCTTTATACTGTTGGATTTTGTGTGCTTATTTGTCTCAAGATTGGTTCTTCTTCGGTGGTGTTCAATGGTGGTTTGTTTGTGTTTCTCTTTTACAGTACAAAATCAGAGGGGAAGACTTCACTTGACTAGTATATCTCAAGGATGAAGCCAGGACAGAAAGACATCTTTTACATTACTGGAACTAGCAAAGAGCAATTGGAGAAATCTCCATTCCTTGAGAGGCTCACAAATAAAAATTACGAGGTATAAATATATTTGAGTGTGTTAATGTTGTGAAGTATATTTGAAGAGACAAGTAATATTGCCTGATGCTTCTGGATTTGTATTAGCTAGCTTTTCATCCATGAATAGTTCTGAGGACTAGTTTTTAATTTGTGCAGGTTATCTTCTTCACAGACCTTGTTGATGAGTACCTGATGCAATATCTAATGGCAACGGAATTGTGATTCTTTTTTGTGATTAATTATTTTAAAAATTAATATATATTACCGACGGATTTTCGTCGGACGGTGAATTATTTTTAAAATTAATAAATATTGGCAACGGATTCCCGACGGAATTGTCATTAATTATTTTAAAAATTAATATATATTACCGACGGATTTCCGACGAACGCTTAATTATTTTTAAAATTAATAAATATTGGCAACGGATTCTCGACGGAATTGTGATTAATTATTTTAAAAATTAATAAATCTTACCGACGGATTTATGACGGATGTTTAATTATTTTTAAAATTAATAAATATTACCGAGGGATTTTTTACGGACGTTTAATTATTTTTAAAATTAATAAATATTGGCAACAGATTCCCGACGTAAATATTTTAATTTTGTAAAAAAAAATTTCATAATTGCGACAATTTCCCTACGGATTGACTTACTTTTATGATGTTAAAAATAAAAAATTTAATAATATCCGTCAGAAAGCGGTCTGTAAGATCGACGGATCCGAGACGAAATATTTTGTCGTTGACCAATTCTCGTCATTTACGCTGTCGTTGAAATTCGGTTGTAAATAACGACGGATTACTCTAGCCGTTGGCATTACCAACTGCCTAATCTCCGACTGAATATTCGGTCGGTAATCCGTCTAAAACCGTAGTCAGAGACGGATTACCAACGGAAATTTCCGTTGAAAACAATAGTTTTTCCTGTAGTGATATGTGTGCTTGACATTTCATATGCAAAAATCTTTCACCCAAAATTAATGTATTTTTATGTAGACTACCCAAGAGATGATGAATAATAGCATAATTGGTAGAACAATTATGAATGTAAATTGTTGACAATTTTCTATCAACGTTCCATTGAATAAAACTCTCTTCTAAGACATTACTTAAAACTTGACTTTTGTGTAGACCATGGACATTAACAAATCTATTAATAATGATTAAAAAAATGAAATTAATTATATTTGCTAATATAAGTCAAATTAAACATATATTCATTGTAATATTAAAAACAATTACCTCAAAATTCTGAGATGCTTGTTCCATTCATTATCATTGAAATTCATAGTAATAGTAATGCAAGATCTATTTTGATAATTAACAGTCCATATATCAAAAGTGACAGTTATCATATCTTGATTTTGCATCAACATGGACAACAATTTTTCTTTTTCAAATTCAAAAGTCTTCAAAACATCTCTTTTCAAAGCTCTTCTTGAACAAACCGTAAACAATTGTTGTAAATCACTATAAAACTTTCGAAAACTATAATGTTCAATGATAGATAATGGGTATTCATGCAAAATGACCATTTCAGTCAAATCTTTTCTAGACTAATCTTGATTAAAATTGTCATCATTTTCTATGGCTGATATTTTTTTTATATTCCGGACATATGCGTAAGTAATTTCGTAAATGACTTGTTGCCGAACTTGAAACAACGGCTAGTATGACATTGCAATAAATACATTCGGCATTTGAGTTATCACCAACAAAGTATTGTTTAAAATGTAACTATACATCAAAAGTTTGTTTTACTTTGCATCCAACACTTATTGTCTTTTCTTTATCACCACTCATTTTTTTTAAATCTTGCAAAAGTGTAAAAGTTTAAGGAAACAACAACATTCAGCAATCTCTAAATACCGATGTTTTCAAATCTAACCATATGAAATCATAGGTCTACCAATTATCAAATTACTTTGCATCAAATAGGAAGCATAAATTTGCAAAACATTGACAGGCACCCACCCGTCCCTATTGGCATGTCTTGGAGACAGATTTGTTGAGCCGCCCTTTCGTCTATTTCAAGAATAACTCTTAGACTTGGTTTTTGTCAATCACAAATTTTTATAAAATTATATTATTCTAAAAAGTATAAAATGTAATGTACATATATAAATCATTAATAGTTATTCATAAAAATCACGTTCATTTAAGAATTTTCACTGTATATATCCCCATTTTGTAATATAAAAAGTTTATGAAATTTATCGAAGATAAATTATCTTTATATATAAATATATATACTTTTTCTTTCTTTTTTTTATCAAAAGAGATGAGTTATCGCTAATACCTTTGTTGTAGACTTGTATTGGAGTTGGAAAATATGATGGAGGAGTTTGTGAAATACCCATGGATTCGGCGGTTGTGTTTTTTTTTTTCAATTTTTTGAAAAGTAGAATAAATAATTAACTAGATAGAAACACAAGATCCAAATATCAACATTTAGAAAAATTCACAATGATTAAAATATTAATTGGCAAGTTTTTAATTTTTAAAACATTTAATCCAAGTGTCATTTTAAAAAAACATTTAATCCAAATAAAAAAATAAGTTTGAATAAATCGACAATATGTATTAAGTTTGAATAAGTGAGAGTCTATATAGAGATATTTAGTTAAATAACTCTTTAACTTCTCAATGCATGGATAACATTTACTTAAAAATATTTTTTTAGTTATTTTAATATTATTAGTTAATCGCCAACCTGAAGGCCAACAACTAAACAAAGAAAGAAATACCATATGCAAGAATTAGGATGCATTTCACCTAGAAATGTCCAAGTGACAACATCATAGCATGTGTGGGCTTATATATGGGTTTTTTTATTATTTATTTGATGTATTGTGAGAGTTTTTTTTTTTCTTTTTCTTGGATGCATATAACTTTTTATCAAAGTTGGGCCAATGAAAGTTAAATATAGACCGCTTTCCTGCTTGTGTAGGGAACTCTCTCTAGAAACCCTAGCCATCTAGGGTTTTTTCTGGAAATCTGCTGCTCTTTGTAGCTTTTTTCCTGTGTTTGATTATGGAACGTACTTTGTTACAACAATTTAAACGTTTTACTCTACATCCTAACGAACAACAAGCCATTTATGTCATTGATGAAGATATGAAAAGGGATGGTATGCATGCCAACATAGTTGTGTCGGCAAATTTATATCTCGAAAAACCGTGAATCCAAAAGGTCTTCGTCTCATGTTATGCAAAGCTTGGGATTGTCTTGATGTTCAGGTAGTTAAGATCCAAGATAATGTCTTTTGTTTTTTTTCTACCAAGTGAAGATGAAGTTGCTAGAGTTGTTGATAGAGGACCATGGAATTTTGATAACCAACTTTTGGTAATTAAACGTTGGTATAATGATCTGCAACTTGATGATGGTTTCTTACGCACTATACCTTTTTAATTTACAATCACAAACTTCACATGTGGATGTTATACTGAGTATGTTGGATCCAAAATAGTTCTTAGTCTCAATGGGTGTTCCAGGTTCCAGATTCGTGAATATGCGGATGGCAATTTCTTTTTTTGCTTTCGGGCTGAAGTTGATGTTTTATCGCCTACTCGACGAGTCATTATGCTTAATGTACCACCTTATAGACAAAAAATGGGAGTCATACAGTATGAAAGATTGCCACACTTTTGTTATAAATATGGTTACTTTGATCATACTTCTATAAACTGTTCCTTATTGTCGAATGGTGTAACAAAATCTGAGAGATAATCTTTTGAGTATGGCCTTCTGCTACATGCTCCAATGGTACGCACTCTTGTATGATATGATTCATTATCAACCATGAGCCCAACACACTCCGTTTCTTCTGAGAATGAGACTGATTCTCATGCGCTCACTGGTCATTTGGGTCACAAAAATCCTATTTTGCCATTATCTTCTCCAGTAGTTGCTCCTCCAAACGAATTCCTTAATACTAATAAGCATACCCATGTTAAATTTAGTGGCCAAGTTTGAAAGAAAATTGCTAGTTTTCGATCATCTTCTCACAAGCCACAACACTATAAAGCTCGTATTGTAAGGAAAGGTCCTCAACATTTCTCATCCATGGCTTCAAAATCTAGTGGGAAGCGTTTTTAAAGAGAAGATCAAGATTCAGACGGCTCTTCATATCAGAGGAGAAGACTTTCTTTTGATGGATTGTCTCCAACTCTTCATATCGGAGGTTGCTTTGCAACCCTGCCTAGGTCAATGAAAGTATTACTATGGAATTGTTGAGGGCTTGGGAACCTTCGAACAATTCAAGAACTTCAACATTTCAACCGTGAAAAGTCACCCAATTTTATTTTTTTATCAGAGACAAAATGTTGATCTCACCAGTTTGATTCTATTAGGATTAGTATTAATTTCCTTTATGTTTTCTTAGTTGATCGTTTAGGATTAGGTGGTGGTCTTTGTTTTTTTTTTGGAACAATAATGCTAATGTTTCTCTTCTTTCGTATTCTTGTGGGCATATAGATTGCATTATCTCTAACTCTTGTGATTTATCATCTTGGACATTCACATGGTTTTATGGGCATCCTGATATTGAACAAAGGAAATCTTCATGGACATTGCTCAAGCAATTATCTCATTTAAATCATCTGCCTTGGTTAGTTGCGGACGATTTCAATGAAATTTTATTGCCTATTGAAAAAACAGGTGATTTTGAACGACCAAAATGGCAAATTGAAGCTTTCCAGCAGGCTATATCTTTTTGTAGCCTAAATGAATTACATTTGTATGGCTCTCCATATACATGGTGTAATTTTAGACACAATACTGCAACTCCATCTGTTAAACTTGATCGTGCATTTGCCACTGGTTCTTGGCTTACTATGTTTTCAAATGTCAAGCTTCAAACTCTCCTATATCTGCATCGGATCATTTACCTCTATTGTTATCATTTCAATCCGAAAGGGTTTCTTTTTCTCGAGCTAGAAAGCAAAGGCTTCTTCGGTTTGAGCCTCTTTGGTTCAAATTAGATGGGTTTAAAGATGAGTTTGAATCTATCTGGACCATGTTGCAACATTGTCACCCTGATCATATATATATATGAAAAATTAGAGGCTTCAAAAAAAAACATTTATGGACTTGGTCACTATTGGCTCTTTGCCTAGAGAGATTTAAAAAAATTGAAGCTGCACTTGATAGTTTACAACAGAATCGTAGCAATCCTTCACATTCTATTAAGGCAGAGATCGAGATCTCATCCAAGTTGAATTATTTATATGACCGTCATGAAGTTTATTGGAAGGAAAGGAGTAGAGCTAATTGGCTATCTGAAAGAGATAGAAATATTGCTTTTTTTCACAAAAAAGCCTCTCAGCGTAAGAAAAAGAATTATATTCGTTCGTTCTATTGTTGCTGATGATGGTAGTGAGATTTTTGATTACCTTTTGTTAGAAGATTCTGCTATCAAATTTTTACTAGCTCACAATTTGTTTTTGATTTGGAAGCTAATCTTTTTACAAGGGTTATTAGCAGTGATAAGATGTCCTCTTTATCTTTGCCTTATACGATTGAAGAGATTCATGTGGCTATTAAGAGTATGCATCCACACAAAGCTCCTGGTCTTGATGGTTTACATGAATGTTATTATCAATAACTTTGACCCTTTATTGGTAAGGAGAGTTGAATAATGATTTAGATTTTTCATCCATTAATCATACAAACATTGTGTTGATTCCCAAAATCCATCAAGTTAAAAAATGGTCTCACTACAAGAAAAACCATTTTTTTCAACGGACATTTCCGTCGGTAATCCGTCTGTGACCACAGTTTTAGACGGATTACCGACCGAATATTCCGTCGGCAATTAGGCAGTCGGTAACACCAACGGCCTAAGTAATCCGTCGTTATTTACGACCGAATTTCGACGGCAACGTAAACGACGAGAATTGGTCAACGACAAAAGATTTCGTCTCGGATCCGTCGATCTTACAGACCGCTTTCAAACGGATATTATTAAATTTTTAATTTTTAGCATCATAAAAATAAGTCAATCCGTAGGGAAACTGTCGCAATTATGGAATTTTTTTTACAAAATTTTAATATTTCCGTCGGGAATCCGTTGCCAATATTTATTAAATTTAAAATAATTATACGTCCGTCGCAAATCCGTCGGTAATAGATTAATTTGTAAAATAATGAATTACAATTCTGTCGGGAATCCGTTGCCAATATTTATTAAATTTAAAAATAATTATACTTCCGTCGGAAATCCGTCGGTAATATATATTAATTTTTAAAATAATTAATCACAATTCCGTCGGGAATCCGTTTCCAATATTTATTAAATTTAAAAATAATTATACGTCCGTCGGAAATCCGTCGGTAATCTATATTAATTTTTAAAATAATTAATCACAATTCCGTCGGGAATCCGTTGCCAATATTTATTAAATTTAAAAATAATTATACGTCCGTCGGAAATCCGTCGGTAATCTATATTAATTTTTAAAATAATTAATCACAATTCCGTCGGGAATCTGTTGCCAATATTTATTAAATTTAAAAATAATTATACGTCCGTCGAAAATCCGTCGGTAATATATATTAATTTGTAAAATAATGAATTACAATTCCGTCGGGAATCCGTTGCCAATATAAATTAATTTTCAATAAATTTACATTTTCGTCGGGAATATGTCGCCAATATCCATTAAGTTATTAAAAACAATTTAATTTCCGTCAGCAATCCGTTGCCAATATAAATTAATTTAATTTCCGTCGGTAATCCGTAGCCAACATTTATTATCTTTAAAAAATATTCATTTTCCGTCGGTAATCCGTTGCTAATATTTATTAATTTTTTTTAAAAATTAAATTCCGTAGGGAATCCGTCGAAATTATTACTATGATGAATTAATTTCCGTAGGAAATCTGTCGAAAATTTTAAATTTTTGGATTAGTGAATAAAATCTGTATTAGTGAATAAAACCTGTATTTTGGATTAAAAACACCCAATTAATAATTAAATCTGTAAAATAATATAAATTTATTGAATAAAACTAAAATAATATATATCCGAAATTAATTTATCAAATAAAACTAAAATAATATGTATGTGTGATAAGTATATGAAGATAGTACATAAACATCAACTAACAACAACGGAATGTGCCTGTCCAGGGGCAGGGGCAGGAGGAGGAGGAGGGGGAGGGGGATCAAAATGACTTGACGGACCGGGATGATCACCAGGTGGTGACACAGTGAAATCCTCATCCTCCGCAACATATTCATCCTCAAAAAACATGTCATCCTCGGGTACAGAAGGTAATACTGGTGGAGCCGGAAATCCCATCTGGATAGCCAAGTTTTTGAGGTATGCCTGCAAACTATCCTCTCGGGACTTCATCGCTCTAAATTTGTCTTCGAACTTCCTCCGTATAATACCCACCTCCATGCCTACCTTCAAGCCCACCTGCAAGCCTACCTGTTGCCTCACACGCTCCTGAATCCGAGCCTCTATATCTACTGGCTCCGAACAGGCAGATGGTGTAGACTGCGTACTGGACGAATCCTGATCCAGACGTCGTCTCACTCTAGGCGCTTCAGACCCCAACCCCGAAACACGGCCCTTCTTGAAGCCACCTGCTACCTCAACAAATAGTTGCTTATCATCAGGCACTGAAGGATGAGTGGAGTCAGTGGACTCCATCTGAGAGTACTGCTCACACAATGCATTGACCTCGTTCTGCAATTAAATTAAAATTGTAAGCAAACGATATAATTAAATTGACGTTAATAATAGAATGTACACATACCATAGTTTGTTGTGATTTCTCGCTATTGAATTCGCCCTTACTAGGCCCAGACTGGAATGTGTGAGTCTTCTTATACAAATCTTTGTACCTAAACTGGGAACCTTCCCTCTTCCGCTACAAAATATTACAAAAGATTAAATAATTATAGAAATATAATTATAATCATATAATTCAGCTAAAGTATTTAAATATATGCATTAGAATGACTAACCATCCTCCTCTCGTGCTCTGAGAACGAAATCGACCCGCCAGTATGAGTCGAGGAAGGAGCTGCAGCTCTGTTGCTCTTACCTGATCTAGAAGAGCACAACCACTTCTCAGTTTTCCAATAAACATGTAGTTGTTTCCAGTCATCTTTCGTTATCCAATATGGAGGGATAGTCAAACTCTTCTCCCTACGGGCACGACACATCTCATCCTTGAACCTGCTCCTAGCAACCTTAATCCAATTCTTCCGTATAAGGCCGTCGTGCTCGGGACGCCATCTATACAATTTCTGCAAATAAAACAAGAAAAAAATTTAAATCAAAGGCATTTAAAATTAAAATATATAATTTAACAACAAATTTATTCCAAGTTCGGGTTAAACTTACGCTCCACTCTGTAAACCACATATCTCGAACATGTGCAGGAACTTGGGAGAATTTGGCAAATGGACCAATAAAGTGTTGCTTAATAGTATCAGTAACCTTCCTAACAGGCTCCACAGACGGATCAAATCTGTTTAAATTATCCATATTAGCAAAATAAATTAAAATTTAAAAAATTTCGGCAGCATCTCCCCTATAAATTGAACATTTTCCAGGCACACAGGCCACACAATTTATTTTCAAATATACCACAAATCTGAATAACAATAATGCCAACAAACTCCCTGTTCAAATGCCATATAATATTATAGTAATTCATATGAACCAATAAACTCCACATCTCCAAGAATAATATATCATCTAACATTTAAGAAATCATATCAACCAATAAATGTAACGTCTCCCCAGAATACTATACGATTGATAAACACTGTGACAAAACAGTTTGCAAGTCAAACTTAATTATTTACTTACGAATCACCGTCAGGAGAAATGAGTGGACGGTCATCTTCACTCCGTGACTGTGACTGAGTAGATGGTATAGCAGAATCGGGAACTGGTGGACTAGAAGGGACAGGCCCTGAGGTGGAGGCAGGTGTGCTAGTGTCTGACCCAACTATGTCTGGACTAGGATCCTCCATAACTCCTGGTAACCTAGGGGGCGGTGTACCATGTCCAGAACTATCCATGGCTGCAATATGAAAAAAAAAACAATGATAAAGTCAAAAAAAACAATGATAATGATTCTTTACACTATTACTTTTGTTTTCAGGTCTTTAGAAGATTTAGAAGATGTTGGAATGAAATTGGAAGAAATCGGGAATTTGAGGATGGATATTTAAAAGAATGGAGAAGTGGACGCGCAGGACAGTCAAGTGGACGCGCAAGGCCAGGAAGTGGACGCGTCCACCAAATTTCACGCGTCCACCCTCAGAAGTTAGACAGTAAAGTGGACGCGTAGGTGGACGCGCAAGGCAAGGAAGTGGACGCGTCCACCAAATCTCACGCGTCCACCCTCAGAAGTTGGACAGTAAAGTGGACGCGCAGGGAGACCAAGTGGACGCGCAAGGCAAGGAAGTGGACGCGTCCACCAAATCTCACGCGTCCACTCTCAGAAGATTGACAGTCAAGTGGACGCGCAAGGCCAGAAATTTGGTGGACGCGTCCACTTCCTGGCCTTGCGCGTCCACTTGACTGTCCTGCGCGTCCACTTCTCCATTCTTCTAAATATCCATCCTCAAATTCCCGATTTCTTCCAATTTCATTCCAACATCTTCTAAATCTTCTAAAGACCTGAAAACAAAAGTAATAGTGTTCAGAAGATTGACAGTCAAGTGGACGCGTCTCATCTACTCAGGCGTCCACTTTGAAGACTCGGGCGTCCACTTTCCGAATTTAAAGTTTTAAGATTGTTTTAAGTAGTTTCTAATTAGGATTCTTGTATAACTATCCTAGGAGAACACAAATTACACAAAATGATCAGATCTAAGACAAAATTTTCCTACCTCACAAATCCTCTGAGGGGCATTGAAAGAAACATACCTTCGCTAGAGAGTGATAAAATTTAGTGTACTCTTCATCAGTGACCTCCTTTGGACTCCTCAACCAAATAGCCTTCACATCATTCAAAATCTCCCATTCATAAGTTGTCTCCCTCACCTTCTTTGTCTTGGGCTTTTCCTTATCTTCCTCTTTCTCTTCTTCTTCCCCCTCCTCTGAGGAGCTGCTCTAAGCTGATAGAAAATATGGTAAGGAAAAAAAATAAGTGCTACTTTTCTTTATCCCCTACCATATTAGGGGTAAATAACAACAAAAGCAGAAGTCTTATTTCTTTCGAAAGTATCTTTATATTTTTCTTTCTTTTTTTTATTTTTTAAAAAGAATGAAATATCATTTCTAAGCTATGGACTGCTTCATTTGCACCTCTAGGTACACTTGAAGTAGAAGTTAAATGATATTTTTTTACTGGAATTATATTTATGTGGCACAGAAGCAAGAAAGTAAAGCCCTCATATTTGATATTGAAGTTCATTGGGAAAAAGTTATATAAAGCATTAAGTAAAACAATTGAATAATTTCAATTCATTACTTTGCAGGTAAAAGAAAAGGGGAAAAGATTGAATCTTCCAAGTTCATTGGGTTCCGGCAGCAGGGACGAGCTCGACGGTGGCAGCGACAGCAGCGAGGCAACGAGACGAGATTGACGGGCAGCGGCAACAGCGAGGCGACGAGATCGATGGGTAGAGGCAGCGACGGCGCGACAGTGAGTGGCTAGACAGAGAACAGAGGTGAGAAAGAAAAGAGGGGAAATGAGGAAGAAAGGAAAATTAGGGAAGAGGCCCATTTTAAATTTATCTGCCTATTTTTATTATTTTTAAATAATTAAGTACATTTCCGTCGGGAATCCGTCGCCCATGTTTATTAATTTTTAAAATTTTTAACTTTCCGTCGGTAATCCGTCGATAATATTTATTAATTTTATAAATAATTAATCACAGTTCCGTCGAAAATCCGTCGGGAATATTTAACAATTTTTAAAACAATAAAATCATATTTCCGTCGGGAATCCGTCGAAAATATTTATTAATTTTTAAAAATTTTAACCTTCCGTCGGTAATCCGTCGGGATTATTTAATAATTTTTAAAATAATAATATCACATTTCCGTCGAGAATCCGTCGCTAATATTTATTAATTTTTATAAATTTTAACTTTCCGTCGGTAATCCGTCGAACCGATTTATTAATTTTTAAAATAAATACACTATTCCGTCGAAACTCCGTCGGAAATATTTATTAATTTTTAAATTAATAAAATCACATTTCCGTCGGGAATCCGTCGATTAGATTTATTAATTTTTTAAAATTTTAACTTTCCGTCGGTAATCCGTCGATAATATTAATTAATTTTATAAATAATTAATCACAATTCCGTCGCAAATCCGTCGGGAATATTTATTAATTTTTAAATTAATAAAATCAAATTTCCGTCGGGAATCTGTCGATTAGATTTATTAATTTTTTAAAATTTTAACTTTCCGTCGATAATCCGTCGATAATATTAATTAATTTTATAAATAATTAATCACAATTCCGTCTCAAATCCGTCGGGAATATTTATTAATTTTTAAAATAATAAAATCACATTTCCGTCGAGAATCCGTCGCCAATATTTATTAATTTTTATAAATTTTAACTTTCCCTCGTTAATCCGTCGAAACTATTTATTAATTTTTAAAATAAATACACTATTCCGTCGAAACTCCGTCGGGAATATTTATTAATTTTTAAATTAATAAAATCACATTTCCGTCGGGAATCCGTCGATTAGATTTATTAATTTTTTAAAATTTTAACTTTCCGTCGGTAATCCGTCGATAATATTAATTAAATTTATAAATAATTAATCACAATTCCGTCGAAAATCCGTCGGGAATATTTATTAATTTTTAAAATAATAAAATCACATTTCCGTCTAGAATCCGTCGCCAATATTTATTAATTTTTTAAAATTTTAACTTTCCGTCGGTAATCCGTCGATAATATTAATTAATTTTATAAATAAATACACTATTAATTTTTTAAATAATTAAATTTCCGTAGGGAATCTGTTTATGATACTGACACATTTAAGAATCAAAATAATTCTTTCAAAAAAACATTTTAAACAAAACCAATAAACATCCTAAAACAAGAGCATAAATTTTGATTTTTAAATAAGTTTCTTCTTTGTAAACATCTAAACACACTTTTAGATTATACATTTGATTAAAATTATATTTACATGTTATACACATTATATTTTATCGATATCTTGTTATTCGAGGTTAAAATATGCACATAAATAGAAATGTTTACTAACTTGATACCGAAATGTTAACATAATAAAAACATTAAGCTAAAGTAGTAAATATAATCGTACGAGATTTATGATAATTATTTCGCAAGATATATATCTACTAAATGAATCATTTATTTTCACAAAAATATTCGTTGTCTTCAAATTATATGAACAATCCAAATGGATAACGCTCTTGCGCTCCATTTTGAAATTTCTATATATAATCGAATTTATAGTTTTTTCAATTTAATAGAATATAAGTCAAATAAATAAGGATTACAAATCGGGAAAATGAACAATATCATACTCAGCTTAATTTTTAATTACTTAATGAATTAAAATTTCAATTATACAACATCGGTTTTAATATGACGGTATAAATTATAAAAACTTTTTACAATAGCCATGTTGTCACACACAATTATATATACATATATGATTGTTGTGTGTGTATATATTGACTCGCTAAAACACTACCTAATTAATCAATTAATAAATCTCGAATATTTATACTGTTAATTACAATTTATGATAGTTTCAATTTTAAAGAACATAAGTTAAATAAATGAGGATTTCAAATCAATCATCAAAGATTTTGGAGAGCATAATTACGTTAGTTATGACTTATGGTGCTCATTTGAATTCTTTATCATTTGGAAAATTAAAATTTCATATTCTATAACGTCAATTTCAATCTTATGTTATATGTTATCAATATTTTTTATAACAGTCATGTTGTCACACACAATCATATATACATATTGTATATACCAAATTAATTAATAAACTTTGAAAATTATATTTTTAACTATGATTGGTTTTTAAATGTTATAAGCCTAAATTGAGGTATTAATAAACTAACTGTATAAGAAATAATAAAAAATTACAATTATTTAGATTAGAGGGAAAAGCTTAGGAAAAAATATTTGTATTGGAGACGGATTACAGACGGATTTGCTACTGAATATTTTTCATTTTTCATAATTTTTTTTAAAAGGAAAAATGCAACATCCGTCGGCAATCGGTCTTTGATTATCAACTAATTATAGACGGAAATTGGACGAACATGACAAAAAAAATTAAAATTTTTTAAAATAATTTCCGTCGGAAATCCATCGCTAAATTGTGACGAATTACCTACGGATATTTTTAATTTTTTTTCCTAACTAATATATATTACATTTTAAATTTCAGTCGGAAATGCGTGGAAAATCTACCGATTAATTATCAACTAACACGTTTTAGTCGGAAAGTGGTCGAAAAATAGCAACTGATTTTAGACGCCCGGTCAAACGTACTTTCCGTCGGTATTCTGTCTAAGATCCGTCTCAAATTTCAGACCGAAATATCCGTCGGAAAATTGGGTCGAAAAAACATGATTTTCGTGTAGTGTCTCAATTCCGGTCTATTAGCCTTTGCAATGTACTTTATAAGATTATTTCAAAAGTCCTTGCAAATAGATTGAAAAATGTTTTGAGGTCTATCATTGATCATTCTCAGAGTGCTTTTCTATCTAATCGGCTTATTAATGATAATATTATGGTTGCTTTTGAGACTTTTCATGATTTTCATCATTCTAAGACTAACTAGCAAAATGTTTTTGCTCTTAAACTTGATATGAGTAAGGCATTTGATCGTGTGGAATAGTCTTATCTTGAGAGCACAATGACATGCATGTTTTTTCCTACCCATTTTATAAGCCTTGTTATATAATTTTTAAGTTCTGTTAGTTATTCAGTGGTTATCCTTCAAAATCATTTTTTCCCACTAGAGGAATTCGCCAAGGTGATCCATTGTCTCCATATTTGTTCTTGCTTTGTGCTGAAGGCTTTTCATCTCTTCTAAGACTTGCAGAACGTAACAATATTTTAAGTGACTATCAATTTCATAATGGCCCATCCATTTCCCATTTACAATTTGCAGATGACTCTCTCTTATTTGCCAAAGCATATAATGCTCAATTAGCTAAGTTTCATGATATCCTTTCTCTTTATGAAGCTTGTTCTGGGCAGATGATTAATAGAGATAAATCTCATATATATTTTCTTTCTGGTATGCCATATGAAATTCAACATCATGTTTGTTCTACTCTTAACATTCATTTGGGAGGTGGTGCAAGTAAATATTTAGGTTTGCCTTTTCTTATTGGCAAATCAAATAACAAGATTTTCTATTATATTAAAGATCGCAATTGGAAAAAGCTCAATGGATTTAAAGAGAAATTTATTTCTCTTGCAGCTAAGGAAGTTCTTATTAAATCTATTACACAATCAATTCGTACCTATGTTATGAGTTGTTTTAAGCACCCTAAAGGTGTTTGCAATCTCATGACTAGACATATTCGGAATTTCTGGTGGGGTGCTTCTAATGATCAGACTAAGATTAATTGAAAATTTTGGCTCTCTCTTTGCCAATCTAAGTGGCACGATGGAATGGAATTCAGAGATATGGAGAGCTTTAATTTGGCAATGTTTGCTAAGCAATCTTGGTGATTTTTACAAAACCCTGATTCTCTTGTTGTCCAATGTTTTAAGGATAAGTATTTTTCTTCATGTTCCATTATTGAAGCTAAAGCTAAAAGAGGATGTTCTTTCCTTTGGCATAGCCTTTTACAAGGGAGGGATGCTCTTTTATTGGGTTTAAGAGGGCGAGTTGGTAATGGTGTTAAAGTTCAGATATGGAATGAGACATGGCTGTCTTCTCCACCATCTTTTAAGCTTTCCCCTCTCAACAAATTTTTTCTCTCATAACTGTGATTGCTCCGGTATCCATGCTCATTGATTTTTCTAACGGATGTTGTAACCGAACTTTACTCAATGCTTTGTTTAATGGCTATGAAGTGCAAGAAATTCTTAAGGTTCTACTATGTCCTTCTTGACCCAATGATTCTTTGATTTGGGGTTATACCAATGATGGATATTTTTCTGTCAAAAGTTGCTATCATCTTCTCCTTGATCATATGCTTTACGATTCAAACAAAGGAGGTCATTCTCACTCACATAATGAATGTGCTTTTTAGAAATCTTTATGGAAGATCAAAGTTCCACCAAAGCTATCACATTTTCTTTGGCGTTGTGGCCAAGATATTTTGCTTGCAAAACATAATATTAGTAGGCGAATAAAAGATTTCCCTACCACATGCTCACTTTGTGGTTATGCTAATGAGTCTCTTAAACATCTCATAACGGAGTGTCCTTTGGTGAGTCAAGTTTGGATTTCTTGTGCTGTTGATTTTCAATTGCATCAAATAAACTTTTCCTTCATTCATTTTCTCAAAGTTGTTTAAAAATGGAACCACAATAGTGCACTCTTTTTGCATTTATTTTATGGAATTTATGGCTTAATCGATGTCATGCCACGTTTCGAAATCAGAGTCATTCTGTTGGGTTTATTCTTCATCAATCTCTTAAATTTGCATCTGAATATCTGTAGAAGGTTCATGGTTTATGTTCCAAATCAGATAGAAATGCTATTTCAGCAATAGTTCAGTCTAGTGACATCAATAAAATGTTGCAAGCTTCAAAGAAAGGGAAATCTTCTTATGATATTTCTTTGATTGATTTTACTTTAGCAAAAGTATCTTTATTAAGCTTAAAACTCCTATTTTATGGGAACCGCTAGTTGATCCTCATCTTAAGCTTAATGTTGATGTTTCTTGGTTTGATTCTAAATCTACATGAGGTTTTGTTATACGAGATTCTTTTGGCACTTCTCTCATAGCTCATTCTCTACAATTGGGATATCTGTCCTCAGTGCTTCATTTGGAGTTATGTATCGCTATTGAGGCAATTAAGGTTGCTACCTCATATGATTTTTTGCAATCTCATCATGGAATCTGATAGTCAAATGCTGGTTAATGGAATAAACAATAACAATATGTTATTTTGCCCTTTAGAACATCTTTTTCATTACCTTTCTAGCTATAGGGGTGTTGGTTTTCAATCCATTAGATATGTTTTTAGAGATGCTAATTCTTTAGCAGATCATCTAGCTAAGATTGGTCATGAGAGTGATGTTTCTCATGTTTGATAATCACTTATTCCTCCTCATGTATTCATTTGTGTTAATATATCATTTCTTTTCAAAAAAAAAAAAAAAAAGAAGTTGGGCCAATGAGAGAAGAGGGGATTGAGATGGAAACCGTGGTAGATTTTTTCCTTTGTTGGACATAGAAGAAAATTTTTGGTACCTTAAAAGCAGGATTACGGCAAAAATAATGATTATTTTAAAAAATGGAGAGAGAGATGGTGATTGAGATCTGTGTCTCCATCCGCCCTTGTTGGTGTCTTTACCTATCTGGAGGCGGATTTATGGAGCTGCCTCTATCTATATCGAGAAGAACTCTTACGCAGTCTTGATTTTTGTCAATCAAAAATATTTTAAAAATTATATTGTTCTAGAAACTACATAATGCAATGTACATATATAACTCCTTAATACTTATTTATAAAAATCATGTTCATCTAAGAATTTTCGCCATATTTATACCCCTATTGTTTCATGGTAAATTTATTGTCTTCACTTTAGAGAAGAGAAATTAACATGAGCTTTGATGACATTTAACAAATTGGTGGATGAATTTTCTTCCAAATGTGAAAAGCTACACTTTCTAAAGATCAAATGCTCAAGCCTTTTTCATTTTCTTTTTTGAATAGGTTTTCTCCATCTGTTGATCGCAATAGAAGTCCTCTCTTTGTTCATTTATTTTAGGGACTCCTTAAATGCAGGGCCTAAATTTATAAATGCAACACACTTATATTTAAAATACTCAAATTACCCCTCAACTCAAAACACTCTTTCTCCTCCCAATCCATTTGAAGAACTAAAACTTGCGAGATTAATTTTTTTTTATTTATATGCTTTTGACACTTATTTCACTGCACCCCTAACAATGATATGTATACTATTAGCAAAACTTCTTGCAGAGTGCCTGACTCAGCAAACAACCTATTCCTAAGTGCACTTGCTATTGATAGGTTACTTGCTGATACTATTTTCTTCTTGTCTACACAAAAGAAAGGAGAAGAGCAAATAGCAGCAAAAGGAAAAAGCACTCAAACCAAATGAGAAAAAAAGGAGCAAAAAGAGGAAAATGCAATAGATTCAGTATGCCTCTTTCCTAAGTTTATAAAAGTAAACCCTTGAAGAAAATACCATTATGATGCGACTTCGATAATTGTGTTTCAACAAAACCGATTCAGAGCAGCAGATCAAGCTAGCACAGGAATAATCCATTCCATTCTTTTGGATCAAAAACTCAACCACAAGGATGAACAATATGTCCCAAGTCTTCAATCGAACGTCGTACGAAAATGTGCATCCCCTCGGCCAAAATTTGAAGGTGTACATGCTCTCAACCCAGATCACCACACACCAGGACCAAGAGCTCAGCCACCTTAGTCGAGCATTACCTCTCCAAACTTGGCCAATACAGTCAAGTATTTCTTAGTCTTTCGTTGCCCAAACAGGTGAGCTTCTCATGCTCATGCTTGGCCTAGATAGCCATACATCAGACCAAGTGCTCGGCCACCATACCCGAGCTTCTCGCACCCATCCTCAGCCCAGGTAGCCGAGAAATCCTCTCCCCACCCTTCTAATATTAATTCCCTATTCCAAATACAAGTTCATCCTCGGTTCTGGAGTGATACATGGTGGGGGAAATCAGCCTTTGAAAGATGTATGCATTTACCCGATTCCGGTGGATTATCTTGACCTGGCAGTGAGGTCCATGAAAAGGTTATGTTCAACATCATCAGAAGGCAATGCGGAAGAGCGGAAACCATAAATAGAGATTTTTTTTATTTTCTCTATTCATGCAATTTGGAATTATGGAAATAAGGGTGTACATGATCCTAGCAGTTGATTACCTAGTATAAACGTTGTTTTGATAGAAGTGTATTAAGATTGGAAGTCCAATCTTGAACACCCTTAATAAATTTTTGCTTGTGAAATAATATTTTTGGATGGGAGGATAGTAGTGTGAGGAGAGAGAATGATTTGGGTTGAGGGGTAGTTTTGATATTTTAAATATTAAGGTACTCTGCTTACGAATTTGTGCTGCATTTAAACAAATTTTTTTTCTTTTTGATGAATTAAAGAGGGGGTGGCATTTGGTTCAAAATTAGAGGGACATAAGAGAAGGGATTGCAATAGAAGGGAGGGAAGAGGATAGTGGGGAGAAGATTTTATCTTCCCCCTAAACCCTTCACTTTTAGAAGTGAAAGCATAGGAGGAAGGGGCGCCCTTGTGGGTGATTTTACCTCTAATTTTCCTTCTTCCCTTCAATTTTTTCAACCAAACAAGGTGTTTTAAAAAAAAAAAATCCTTCCATTCCTTTCCCTCTAACACCCTCCAACCAATCCAAACATTGATTTATGGAAAAGAGAAAAGCTATGATGGCCTTGGAAAGATTGAGGCGAGGTTAGAAAAGGAAGAAAAAAAATGGTACCATTCTTGTTTTCTATGGGATCCAAATTCCAATCGCTGATTTTGTTTAGAAAAGAGCTCTGAAGAGTTTTCCATTTTCTGGACTCAATTTCTCAATATTTCGAACTTGGATCATGTAAAGGTTAGGCCCAATGAATCTTCACTAGATATTCAATTTTTGAAAGTTAATTATAGTCTGTCCAAAAGTATATTAGGTAAATTGTCCATTTTAGGGTTGAATCTTTTACTTGTTGAGTTTTCTACATAGCCCACTTGCTTCCTATTTCAGATACCGGAAATGATGATGAATGGCCCAAGATATTGGTAAAGTTGAGATTAATCATTTTTTTTTAGTATTTCATTTTTCTTTTGTTGGTCTAATCTTAGATATTTAGAGCTTAGAGGGTTTTGATAATATTGAAGTCTTGATTGGTTAATTTTAGGATTTAATTTGGATGAGGTTTAAGGCGTAAATTGCAATTAGGTATCTGAATTCTTAACTCTTAAACAACTCTAAGTTGAAAAAACTATTCTGTCCAAAACATATAAGTGAATAAAAACTATTTTTTTTCCTAAAAATTCTGAACCTCTCTCCCTCTTTTTTTTTTAATATGATAAAGTAATAATTTTAATTAAATTAATGAGAAGCACAGTTTACAGCTAAATTACATTGGTTAATTCACGCCTTTGTCCTTTTGATGTGTGAAAAAAAAAAATTATGAATCTTGCACATGAGAAAATTAAATTAGTTCCAAGAATAAAAATAACCATTTTACCATAATCCTTATTCTAATATATTTTTTTTTTCTCAGAGCAACTATATCTCCAACTAGAGTAATTAAAATTTAACCCAAATTGTATTTTTTGAATCGGGCTCTTATTTGGACCAAAATATCTTGCAGAATGTGGAAATCCAGACAGAGCACCATATGCCCACTACTCTCCCGAGCATGTACCTACTCGTGCATCAAGTTATCGTGGTCTCTTTTGTTTAACTCTTACTTTGATCCTCCATCTCTCAATCTCGTTACTATATTACCCAAATCTAAATTTTTTTCACTTCATCTCCTTCCCCACTCTCATGGCTCGATCACTTCCAAATTTCTTTTAATGATTCAACCTGTCCTCCAAATTTTAAAACCTTTTTTTTAATAATTCAACTTTGACTATACATCTGGATAACAATATTTGACCCTCAGTGCTAATATCATGTAAATCACGAAATAAATGTGTTTATAGTGATCATAATTACTAAATGATTCACTTATTGCCATCAAAATTTAATTCTAAAAGAAAACAAAATTTTTTTCAGTGGGTATTGAATCTATGCTGATGGGCAGGCAAATATTGTCACTCTAAAATATCCCGAGATAATTTACATAACTTTTTTGAAATGAAATAAAATTGACCATAGTTTTATGAATCACGCGTACATCACATGGTGTATTTTCTAAAAATAGTAATATGTACCTTATGAAAATAGTAATAAAATTTTTATATGATTGTTAAATATTGAATCCACTAAAGAAACTAGAAATCTCATGAGATGGAATAGTGTTTGTATTGAATTTGTAGTTGAAACACAAGAAGATATTTAATACTAGAATTTTGTACTCGTGCATATGGAGAACTATCTTCTTAATTCTGTTTCCATGGCCAAGATGCAAGTCTAGCTCCTCACAAATTTTGATTTTTGTTATTTCACTCTTTTTTTTTAATTTTTTATTGCAAACCATAATAATCTCTCCAGTTGGTGGCTTGCCACTCCATCTAAGTCTCATTGACATCTTCCATCTCTAATCTTCTGAGATCAAACTTCTTCTCTATCTGAAGAATATTACTCAATACTTAGGATAGATCTTCGTCATTTCTTTAGAGTCATCTCTTGCTCAATCAATATTTAACACTATTTTTAGGTGATTGCTTATGATTTGAGGCGGTCTCAGGTTTCTATGCTATCTGAAAATGGTGACTATGACGTCAGCAAATACATTAGACTATTTTAATTTATTTTTCCTATTTAACGGTTTACCATTTTTTTACTGTGAAAAAGAGAGTTTGCATATTTTTAATCATAATTGTTAGATTCAACATCAAATTACTAAATACCACATTTTTGTTCATCAAAATGCCCCTATAAATTTAACAAAATTCTATCAATACCCTTCCCCATTTGTTACTGGAAGTCTAGGGATGGCACAAAAATACTTTCATTTTTTTTTTTGTCATAATTAAGTGAAAGTTTATTAAACCAAAACTCTGCAAACTACAAATTCAATTGAGAACGCAAGTATTTTTGTCCTTGATTGATTCTAATTACACTGGGCTTCATTCTGGTCTTTGGGGGAATGCAAAAGGACAATATTGTTCAATTTGGTAAAAATGTGGGATTTAGTAATTCCTTTTTAATCTGTATAATTTGTTTTTCTAAATTAATGAAGTGACTTGTCAAAAGAAAAAAAAAATCCCGTACTCGATGCTCATCGATTGTGATCTCATATAATTTCCTGCCCCCAGATTTTTTTAAACCGAATGCATAAAGACTTGTGAGAACAAAAATCTAAAAAGGGGATAAACAAGAAAAGTATACCCAGCCAATGGTTTTTGTGTGCAGAAATGAAATAAAATAAACCAAGGAATGTAACCAATCCGAACTAGGTCATGTGTCCCATTCCATTTTTGTTCTTTGACACGGCTGATATTGTTACTCTCATAGTTAGAAATCCAGATCATTGGATATGATCCTGTATAAAGAGAACCCCACATGGTATTTTAATGTCACATGGTACAGGGCACATTTGTGTACAAGCTATTTGACTCTTTAGTGCTTTGATGGAGTTTTAGTAGTAGTAGATTTGCTAGCCAAGGTGCAAAAGCCTTGAAGATTTGCATTGTTGATTTACACACACAAGTTTAAATGCTGCAGAAGATTAAATGTTGCAAGTCATCAAAGATATAATGTCTGTTTAACAGCATTTGTTTGCTTCCCTGAAGAAACAAATCCTTGGATGATTTGACATGAAGCTCTCATCATCATATTTCCAGATAACACGAGAGAATGCAGAAAAATTTTGAACACAAAAGGGAATTTTCATTAAAGATCGCTTCTTCAGCTCCTTGCTATCACAATTGTTCGTCGATTACATACACACAAAAAAAAAAAAAAAAATTGAAAAGAAGGAACTAAATGCCATCTAGTTGCAACAGGACAAACACTAGCAGGGCTATCAAGTTAGAGCAGGCCTCATCAGCTAGGTAATTTCCTAATCTTCTATCAAAATTTGAAACCTTCATTCTTGAGCAATCATGCACAACCTCATCCACACTGCTGCGGGCACTTATTAGAACTTTTGACTGGTTTGCTGCCCTTTGATGTGTAAAGCTGCAGCAGAATTACGGATTGCAAGGCATGATTAGTGAATAACACAAGAAGTATTTTAATTTGCAAGGCACAATGCTATGGGGGACTAAGAAACTAACACAAGAAGCATTTTTATTTGCAAGGAAATAAACGAACTATGGAAAACCATCAATCATAATCCTTTTGATTTTGAAACAAAGCAGAATTTTATTTGTAAAACCAGTAAATTGGCAAATAGTTCATCCACAAAATTTATCAGGGCTAAAACTTTCTTGTTCGATACAACAAAAGCAAGACTGTCATAGCTTCAAAACACTAAGAGCAGAAGAGTTTATATTGACCATGAATATCTACCGCTTCAATTACCAAAATTTCCTGCAATACTAGGAAAACCATGGCTAATAGAAAAAAGAAATTGAAGAAGTATCAACTCAACAAAGACTTCATCCCAAGAACATCTACGCATCAAATAGTATTGTCAAAACGTAATAATCAGTCACAAGAATCAATCGACTAGTCAATACTTTGATGACTGCACATAAAGAAGAAATATATATATAAATATACCTTTTCTGTGTAAGATTTTATGGCTCCAACCAGTAATACATCTCCAGTGATTTTCCTAATTTGTTTTATCAGTTCTTGTCGTGCGATTCTTCCTTCCTGGATGACAAAAAATCAAAAGAAAATGATAAATTGAAGATAATAACAGAAAATTATGGTAATTCAAGATAGTACTTCTTAAATTCCTACTCTGTGATCAGTGTGAAGCTTTTGGATCATCTTGATACTTTCAGGATCTAAATACTTTGAAAGAGTGGATATCAGGGTTGGAAGGGGCATCCATGGTGAACTCGGTTTCTTTAAATGAATTGGCAGCCGACTGTTTCCTGAAGAAAAGAGAATAAAATACATCAAAACATTAGACTCAAAAACAATCCCAAAAGCCATAAAATCCTTTCAACTTCAAAATTAAGAAATTTGTTGCTTGATTACTCCAAAAAGAAAGCAGAAAATATTCAAAGAACTACCTTTTATGACTGGGGTAACTCTAATGCTAATCACAAATTCCGGCAATATGTGAGTGTTCATGTGAGTAGGCCAAACGATGTATCTTGTAGGTCTTGACAAATTATCAACTCCTGAATCAAATTCCTCAGAGCTTGGATGGCATTGCTCAGAACCAGGACGAACAACCTCCATCCTCCCTAATATAACCCGGCAAAACAAAAGGTGCCGTAACTCATCCTCATCAACAGTCGATAAATGGATGCTGCATGACAAAATTGGACCAATTCAATGGCAAGAAATTAGGAAAAGAAAATTTTGAAAGCTTATTTTGAATCAGAGTTCCAATTACCTTTGCAGAGGACAGTTAGCAGGGGAAAGATAGATGCCACGGCCATAAATTCCACTATTTACAGTATGGCCGAAGCCATGAGAGAGGATAGTACTGATATCTTGTTTGGAACCACAATACCAACCATACTTCAAACAAGCATCCCCATTGTTGTTCTTCTCCGTAGCCCGCAAAAAATTCAGATAGGCTGACAATTTTGCTTGCCCTGTCATGCTGGTATAAACATTGCGATGAATGGCCTCAATATTGGTCTTCATCCCATATCCAGCCAAGTCTGATGTGAACTTCTGGCTAATCATTTTGTGAAGAGCATCTTCTTCATCAAGCCTAACTATACCGGAGCCAAACAGAGGCGTGCTGTCTCTACCGGAGCAGGCAGAGGTACAACTCTCAGAATCAGATACCACGTCTTCCTCGGCCTTGTCCGATTGATGGGCAAAACATCCCAGATTAAGTTTTCTCGTTCCCTCTGGAGTTAAATCCTTAACCCCGAGAACATGTTTGTCAGAAGACCGATTCTGGTGCACAATGGTCTCCATAAAAGGCATTCTAATTACAGAAATTTAAAGCCGTAAAAGAGAAGTAAGCTTGTTCTTCTACAAGCCACAAACACGAGTGCAGCCAGCAATGCTCCAAGGAACAAATAAATCTAACAGTAACTAGACAAACGAGAAATCTTAGTCGAGAGAAAAACCATGCTTGCGGAAATCTTGAATGAAGATCTAAAACCCAAAACCCAGATACAAAAACAAAAAACCGATACTATTCCGAAGTTGGAAATTCAAGCAGCTGAAAAAAAAAGCGAAATGAAAAATGGGCAAAAATTCTTTCCAAAAAAGGTTGGAAAACTTCTTTCTCTAGCATATTATTGTTCTTTTGAAAGAAAAACGAATATATATCTTAGGAGAATAACCGAACTACGAAACTTGATTCTAAATTCCAAATCCAAATAGGAGTAGGAAGTAATTTGGGTTGAGACTTGGGGAAGAAGGGAACAAAGAGGTAAGATTAAAAGAGGGAGGGAAATGGGGAGATGAGAGCCAACGGAAACACCGCCTCAAGTTTTCAGCGACATAACCGCTTTTCCTTTCTTCAGTTGGCGGTCAATTATTTGTACATTACCTGCTGCTATGGGCGGTTCCTTCCAGTTTTGACTTTTTTTTTTTTTCTTTATGTTTTTTACCATCTGGATTTATTTATATCGGTTACAATTTTTTTTTTCCTTTTGGTTAAATAATAAATGTTCACATTCTTATCTTTAATATTATTAAAATCTAAAATTTAGTAATTGAGGGTGTTTTAAGTTTCACCACTTGGGCAAGCTGGAAGTTTCTGAATGTTTTTTTTATTAAATTTGTACTATTAATTAAGCCCTCCTTTTTTTTTTATGTTTAAAATAGTAAATTATGCTGACAAATTTTGGTTTTAGTAAAAGTAGCCAGATATAGTTTTACTTCATCTAACCATACCCTTTACCACTCCCCACCCCCCCCCCCCCCCAAAAAAAAATCTTGCTACTAAATCCAAACTATTTGTCAATTTATAAAATGATTTGTTCTTTAATATTTTCCTTGAACATGTAGATCCTAAATGAATTGATGAGAATACAATTTACCTTCCTAGTATCAAAGTAAAATAACAACTCATCATATTTACCCTAGGCCCCTCCAACCCCAAATTGACGGGTTGGGGGAAGAAGAATGAACTAGCATTCTCTATAGTAAATAAATATCTTCATCTCTCAATTAAGGAGAAATGTTAGGCTTTTTTTCTTCTTTCTTTAGAAAACGAAATGTTGGCTTTTTGATGAGTCTACGACTTTTTTTCCTGTTAGTATTTCATAAATAGTTCTATTATGATTTTCTCCATTCTATCTAAGTAGATCCATTTAAAAAAAATATATATTTCAAATTGTTTTTTGCTAAGTTAATAAATCAAGAGTATGTTACTTGTCAAGTAAGAAGAGCTATTATTACTTCCTTGGTTCTTTTTTTTTTTTGAGCCATACATCCTTTGCTCTAAATTTAATGTTTTTATTTTTATTAAATAATATCTAAAATTAAATATTTTTGTTTTTAAAAATAAACATATATATTATGTAAAATTTCAATAAGAAATTAGAGAGATAGAACATTTAATCAGGTACAAAAAAAAAAGAGAGTATAATATTGGAAGCTTGCATTATTTAAATTTTAAAAAAGAAGAAAGTAAGTGGCCCACTTGGGAAAGACAGCCACGCAAACCAAGAAGGTTTCCAATTCCCATTTGGATTGGGATTCGAAAATGAGACCGTCGATTTTACCGTTGTGTTTTTCTTTTCTTCTCTCTCTTGTGCGTGTGCCACTTGTACGTGTGGATGCATATACTCTAATCCTACCTACTTCGTCCATTTTTATAAACTATTTAAAATAATTTTACATCAATTAAAATTTTATTTTATTTTTTATTATATTCTTATTTATTTTAGTATTTATTTTTAAAAAATATATTTGTTATCCATTTTTCTATGTAATAAATTAAAGGTGAATTAAAAAAAAACATATACAATAACATTAAAAAGTAACAAAATATTTTATAATTAGAGATAATAGAAATTATTTGATATATCTTATAAAAATGGACAAATAGAGTAATTTTTAATGTTTTGTCTCATATTAATACTTTTATTTTTATTTTTTATTTTTAAAAATAATTAGACTCTTCCTAACTTTTTGATGAAGAATTCAATATTTATATTTATATTTTAAAATACATTTATTTTCATTTAAATTTCATTGACAATCTTTTTAAATTTAAAATTATTTTCATCTTACTGGGGTTGTTTTATCACTAATCACATTTATTTGCACTTCAAAATTTCCTTATTAGATTAAATATGTAAGGGTACAGGAAGTTGTTAGGTGAAGAGGATATTATGTATTAAATGATTGTTCTTTATGTATTATACGTTTTACATTTTGAAGACATAATAAAATTTGAAGTATAGAAATTAATGAAATTTGACATTCAAACAAATGTAAAAAAATTTACTTTTCATTCCCTTGTGTTACATAGTAACATATTCAATAAATCTACACTACAGAAAAATGTTATATATGTTTTGTTAATATTAATTGTCGGCAGATTGGTACATTAATATGACTAAATATTTCTACGTAAATTATATATATATATATATATATATATTAAGAATTATATATTTTATAAATTTTTTTACCAAATGTATTTTATAATATTAATACATATTCATAGGAACTAAACATATAATATAAATTTTTAATGTATCTCATTTATGATAATTAAGATTTAGTATGTAATCACTTTTTATATTAATATGTATGGAGGGAGTTATTATTTTTCCATTGCTATTTTATAAGGAACATATTCGATTTTGTTTTCTTAGTAATAAAATTTAATTCATCAAATTTACTTAATGTAAGTTATCTTTTTTACAAATCAGAAGCTATAACTCATTTCGTCCAAAAAAAGGAAAAAAATATTGGATCCACTTTTACCCGTATTAATGAATTTTTTTTATATTTTTAAAATTTCCTTCCCTTTATTATTAGAAATGTGTTTTATTGGAACTTATGATTCTTATTTTACAAATATGAGAGAGTTGAGAGAAAATATAGAAATAAATGAGAGTATTATGATAAAAATGAATAAAATATGTCTAAAAATTATAAAGCGATTTATATTTTATAAATATAGATGGCTTTAACCATTTATATTTTTTGACATAAAAAGTATATTGGATGAGATTCACATAATTTTTATGCTAATTTGTCCATTTGAATTCTATATTATTAAGTTCAAATATAGTAGATCATTTTCGTGTATTTTAAACGTGTCACCCATGGTGCTACCATCATATTTCTGTGATGGTCGTAGATATAAATATCGTTTTTGCACTTATGCTTTCGATATAGATCTAAGAACATAAAGCGCATAAAATTATTCTCTATAACCATAACTAAATTAAATGTACAAATTTGACTTAATATCAAAATTAAAACAATTCTTTAATTTGATAAAACTTTTATAATATTCTTGTCATTAATATAGTTAATGATGAAACAATTAATTAGTGAGATATAAATATCTTAAATTAAAAATATTACTTATGAAATTTTGAATAAAAAATATACTTATATTTTTAAAAATAGATATATAGTTTTAGACATCACAAAATTGAAAATATGAATAATTAATTAAATATTTATTGGGGTATACGAAATTTTTATCATCTTGGAATGCATAATATTCAATAAACGTAGTATGAATTTTTAGTGCATTTAGTCCATACAACTGAATTAAATGTTAGCAAATTAGTGGGAGTGGGAGATATGCACTTTGTGTTTTGATGGACCGACTTTTCCGAAGTAATTCGACTTTATTCTTTCTTTCCGGTTGTTTCTATTCTTACCTGATTTTTATAAAAAAAATTTAGAAGAGTATTTTGATTATATATATATATATATTGTTTTTATTAAGTTGTAAGGATATATTTATGTGTCAATTTTGTTCCTATTTTAGATTAAAGAGATAGAATTTTAAATAAAAACTCTGTTTTAAAAAAATATAATATTTATTTTTATAATAACATATTAGAAATATAAATGTATAGGCTTTCAAATGGGAAAAAAATTTATAACAAGAATTTTAGTAAATTAAAAAATTAAGAATATGCATTACATTTTTTTTTGTTTGTTGTGTAAAAACGTACAATTTCTTAAACATATAATCAATCAGGTTACGTAAAAAAAATTTATAGAAACATTACGAGTATTAATTCAACTCAATTGTTTATAGGTTCATGTTTATGAGCCTAGTACTTATCTCTCTATACACCGACTAATACATAAGGACAAAAGTCCTTTCCTTTCTAACTCACATGAATAAAATGTCGGCTGAAGAGTTAATTTTTTATTTGTTTCTTGCAATTTGGGTAACCAATCATGTGATTTTCACCAATTTGTTTTTCTCCAAATCGAGACATATTCCTCGTGAATGCCATATTTTTTCAATGCATATCCCTAAAAGGATATGTTTTAGATAATTTACATATATTAATAAATTATTTTACTCTATTATTTCTTCAAATGAAGACATATTTCTTGTGAATTATACGGCTAGTAACTTATTTGATTCATGAAAATTAAATTTACCTAAGCATTTCTCTCTTTTATTAACATTGGAGTCTTCTTTTTTCTGTTTATTTTTTAAATGCATACCAGCCAATTAATAAGAGAATTCCGAAAATTAATTATAAAAGAACAATTAAATGATCAATCCAAGGTGGGAAATCATGTCTACCTAAATTCAATTCCATTTTAATGAATATACTTGAATTTCATTCACAAGGTTGGACCATGGCCGTATAAAACCCTAATTTGATAGTCAACAAAGCATTAATTTATAACCTAAAAAGTAATCTATTTGAATAAGAATACTTCAATTTTGGAATTTCTTGGTTTCCAAGACAATTTTTTTCAGATCAAAGTTTGGCAATTTTTATCATGGCTGGGCTGGCAAATGCATTTACTCGTGTCTAAAAGTACATTCTTAGCCCACTTGTTCCTAATAGCGTGACATACCAACTTTGAATTTATCAACTTTCTTTTCCCAATTCGGCTTGTGGTCCAATCCAAATTTATTTTAAGTGGCATTTTAGTCAATTCAGTGCCATGCCCATGATATTAAGAGACTTTGTTTTTATGTTATCAATCTCGAACTTTTTTTTTTTTTTTGAAATATACCATAAAAATATGAGACGGTTAAGAATAGGAGTGGCATATAATTTTATATTCATTTTCATAATAATTATGAGACGGTTCAGAATGTGTGTCTGAGAATATAATAATATTATAGGAGAAATTTGAACTTCCAAGTAATATTTGATATAAAAAAATAAAAAATAAAAAATTTATAAAATAGGCGTCACATGAACTTCGGAGTAGTATTATTATAAAAAGTTTAGTTGTGGTATATTTAAGTAGGAGTAAATTTCAATAATAATTTCTATTTTCAATTAAAAAAATGGCATATAATTTTGTACTTTTAATTAGAAAAATGAGTTTTGAAATCCTGATAACTTAATTAATATTTTAGTCTCTTAGACTTTCGATCCAAGTATTTAATTTGTATAACGACTTCTTTGACATAATTCTTTTGGAGTACTTTATATGTTTGATCATGGAGAAGAAAAATATGAGAGTGAATAACTTGGGAAACAAAGAACTTCACCAAGAAGATTGTCAGTGTCAGTGCTTGCTTAGACTCTTGCATAACCTGGTTTGCTCACCTACTCAGGTTTTGTCCATTCTCTCCAATTTTGGTTTAAACCCAATCTTCACAAATCATATGCAACATATTGAACTAATGTGGACCTAAATAGTTTAGAACTACTAGTTCAAGAGCCATGAATCCAAATTCATTTCCTCCACAGTGAAATGCTTTCAAAGCCCAGAATTTATAGTTTCATTTCCTCCATTATGCAAGCTATTAGTAGCTCATCTTAATTGCTCGGTCAAAGCTTGATTTAATCTCAAAATTGATCAAACTTAAACTAAGTCAATAACAAATCAAGTTGAACTTCAACCTAAATATAATTGGCTCTTTAACTCATTGAATCAAATTATACATTTTTCAAATTTTTTAATTTTTACTTTATCAATTTTTTTTTCTTTGACATGAAAAATATCCCATGTTCGAGCTCGAGTTTGAGTCAATTACCGCATCCTTGAAGCTAATAGAAAAATCTAAGGCAACATACAATACAAGGAATGTTCAAAGGGAAAAAGAAAGTATCAAATTAAATGAAGCATCAGTTAACACTGTAATGTACGGTCACTGTCGTATACATATGGGCAGCACGGGTCGCTGCATACATGGACTGTTATATCTCTATACAGAGCCTTGTATGTACAGAACTCATCTGAAAAATGGTGTACAAACAAAAAAAACTGGTGAAGACTTTTCTGAATGCACTGGTTGGTGCGGTAGTTTATCACATCCACGAACCCCAACCAGGAAAGAGTTGACACAGACGATCAGGATCAGTGGCATCTTGTATGAGTTGTTGAACCTGCAAAAGGAAACTTTCATGAGCCTATGATACACAAAATGGACATGTAGTATCCTATATTTTTATGCTTTGAAGGAATGCGTAACTTGGTTCCAACTTTCAATTATTCTTGGAGATTACGGTGCTATGTGCAGAAACAGAAACTTTCTCTGTTGCTGTGTGCAAGTTCTTAATTCTCCAAAACAGTTATAAATTCTTATCTACAATTTCTGCTAAGCCAGTAGGAGTTATTTTCCTAGAGAACATATTCAGCATGCATCACTTATTGTCTCCTTGATTAAACCATATTTACCTTGAGTTTTATAAGTTTTATTTGATGATATTTGAGTTAAAATCTAGCTAAATTTGTGTTTTTGTATCACTTAAATCATGCTTTAATCTTGACTTGCAGATATTTGGAAGGATATAGAAAGGTTTTGGAAGGAATTTGAGGAAATTTGGATTTAAAAGATATTTTATAGCACAAAAAGAGAAGTAGCCGCACCTTGTTCAAGCAATAGCCATGCAATTTATGAATAAGTATCAATCGGTAACAGTGGAAATTTTGGCAGAATTTGTACACAGGTGGCTACTAATTAGCACATGGGCGGCAACTCCTGAAATCTCGGAAATGCTTTAATCTTTTTAGATAAAAACTAAATCTTTTTTTCCCAAAAACCCTAATTAGTTTACTTAGATTAAAGAATTTGTGGGTTTGACCCTTATTTGCTACTAATTCATAGTTGTAAGTTAGGTAATCAATCTGATGGTGCAACGACTCGCTTGTCACTCCTTCATTTAACTATAATTCCACAAAAACCTCACTTCGCATCTTTCAGAAGCCACACAGTTAATGCAGAGAATAACAGCAGGGAAGTAAGCAGCCAAGGATTGTTTGCATGCTACTAGGTTTAAGTATTACCTGTCCATGCACACTTCTCATTTCACCTTCTTCATATCCATCAAGCTTTTGTTTAACACGCATCAAGGCCCTAGCAGCATCTTTATTCCCTTCATATTCGTCATCTGAGTCCTCCAAGCTTGCGTCCAAATCATAATCAGTTTCCTATAAAGGGATTCATGTGCAACTGATAAACAATCATTTTGTACAGAAGAATACATGTAGTAATGAGGCATGTATCTACGACTTAACTAATAATTAGATCAACTTTGAACATGTGCAGCAACTGCAACTGATATTAGCAATTTTTGAACAGCTATTATACCTTTTGACGTTGCAGGGCCTTCAAAGGAGAGAGAGCCCACTTATACAGAGGATCATGGATGAAAACCTGCACCAATAGCCTGTCAGGTAACAGAAACAATAAAACATGTAATGAATTAAAACACATGCTCTACAGAAACGTACCTCAACAATCGTCAGTAGTGCTTCTTTATTTGTTCGCATAACAGAAACAGTTTCCTCACAACACCTTCTGAAAACCCCTTCTACTCCTGTTATTCCCATACCATCTACTATGTCCCTAGTCAGCCTAAATGGTACCTAGAAATAAAGACCAGGGAAGCAAGAGGGTTGGGAATAATAATAATAATAATAATAATAATAATAATAAAAAAGGGGATGAATCAGGGAAGATTGATTAAATGGATGGAAAATTGACCATGAGAAATACAAACCCGCTCAGGTGTTTTGAGCATTAGGCCTTGCTCAAATGCAACACCTAAATCTATGTGAATAACTTCTGCAGTGGCTTGATCAATAAGGATATTCATGGCATGCCTATCTCCAAGGCCAACAATGTAACCCACCTGAATATTGGAAACAATGTAGTATTACTGGTATATCTTACTTCACTAATAGTTGATGATGTAAACCAATAGTATTGATGCACAAGGGCCATAACAACATCACACACACAAACAGGACAAGGAAAAGGAAAAGCATATTTTCCTTGGAAAGTGGAAAGTGAAATATTACGTATTCTCAAACAAATGCTGATAGGATTTAGCACGCATACTTAAACAGAGATTCTCTTAATACTGGACAAAAATACAAACCATTGAAGTAGCAGCCACACTTCTTGTATAAGCAAGCCTCTTTTCAAACCAATCAGATGGATGTAAAAATCTTTCCAAGAAAAAGTAATGCATGACAGGTCTGCATTAAGTGAGAACAATTTATCAGAAGACTGCTATAATTAAAGAACAAGCTAGATTTAAAAGAATAAGACACCTGAAATGTTCGCAAACTTCCTCAAATGCCTTGCGCTTGTCACTTTCCTACAAAAACATGAGGTTTTCAGTAACTAGCAGTCCAAGTTTTGCAATACATTCCAAGGTTCCCAAGGGTATATTTACTAGAAAAAAAGGTTCCCAGGAAGAAAATTTGATGGGAGACTAAAATAGGTTTTATTTAGGAAGAGCAGGGAATCACTCTCCAGAACCATGCATCAATGGATGGGGGAACACCATCACAATTAGCTAAGAGTTCTGGTGCTATCCTAGTTACTATGTCTCTTTTGGTATGAAGAGGCTTGATGATTCTCTCTACCAGCCATGTATAAAAATAGATCACATATATTTCATGTAAAAACTTAAAAGGCATGAACAGAGCAGTGGAACAGCTGAACCTAAGAATAATTAGTGGAAAGACAAATTATACAAAAGTGAGAAAATAAACACATAATAACAACAGGGAGTTTACCACAGTCATGTGCTGCCGACATTTAGAGAACATCCAATCTCCTACTCCATAGCGTGCATGGGCTCCACCATTTCTATTCCTGATTGGACGAGTTCTAAATTTCAATATCCAAAATGCCTTTTTGAACAAGTATACTTCTAGACTGCTGAACTAATGTGAGTTCACTTACCCTCCTATAAGATATTCACCTAGTGGTACAGTTCCATTGACCCATTCAAGAACACCAGCACTTGGGGTAAAAGGAACAACCTGTGTCATTAAAGAAGATAAATGCCTGTTCAGACAGTATGCATCTAATTTTTGGGAGAGTGAAAGCAGAAAAAAGCATCTACTACTCTAATCAAGAAGCACAGGATTTATAATCAAAGGCAATTAGCACATTTGCCTGGTTGACACTTTGATTTTATACATTTCACCAACTCATATTACTATCTCAGTGCAGTTTTTGCTGCATCGCATCTCTTGCAAGAACAATCTTACTAACCAGAAAGCATCTTCATGCAGTTTAACTGTTCCAGTATCAATTTATATAGTGAACCCCTTACCCCTACAAATGGAAAAATAAATCATTGTGGACCCTTCAATGTTTTGATCTTTTTGTTTAAATGCCAACAGTAATGATAGTGATCAACCATGTGGAATGTCTAGTTCTAGTCTACTATTTGACTCTTCGAATTCAATTTTCACAAGGTAAGAATAATTCTCCTGCTAATCAATTTTAGCTAATACTGCGGCTGATTGGTACTTAAATACATGCTTAGGTTTGCGGAGATGTACAGAATGCCGTCCAAGTAGATTAAATGAGAATAAGTAGCTGGACTTGAGAAGGGATGCATAACACATTAAAATTGGCAGCCAGGAATGACCAAAATAGGTATGGGGACTTGTGAAAACTGCCCACAGTAAACATCTAAAATGAAGTTAATGGTCATTGAGTAGGAAAAAGGATTTCAATCTCCCAAAAGTTATATGATCAGCAATGGACTCAATCTAAATAGTCTACACCAGCATTGCAATATGAACTAAAAGGAGGAACAGAAGACTACCTAGAAGAGTAAGTAAATGAACAGCACTAAAAATAAGCCTATTTGTTTGTAAACACACAAGACTACCTAGAAGACTTAAGTGAATCAACAACACTAGAAATGAGGTTATTTGTATGTCATTGCTCAGCCATCTTGTAGGTGCATATTTTCAAAAGTTGTCATCTTGTAGTCAAGCAGTTCACAATTACTAAGCCATCTTAAAAGTTTTCATTTGAAAACAAAGGATACCTTGTAGGTGCGTATTTTCAATCTCCTTTTCTGTGTATCCCGGTGATTCTGTAAGAAAGTGTTAACTAATCCAAAAAACTGTTCCATTACCTGCAGGTTATTGCAAAATTCTGTCAGTCAAGCATAACATGCCTTTTGGGCTAATTGCATTTAATTGATATGTACTCAAGTAACCAGAGCATAAATAAGACATAAATAAGACAACTACATCTGGAACAAAAAGTTATATTACACACAAATCAAATGTGTATATAAGATTTATGAGCATATCTAGCTGCCCTTTCAGATATTGCCAGCAGGAAATCAGCTTAAAACACAGAGGGATCGATGGCGTACAGCATCTTGTCGAAGGTCATCATTTCCGGATTTCGCAAGTTGTCGATAAGTTTTACCATCAGACCCCAAACACTCAACCACTTTCGGTGCATTTATACCATTCATCACACTGCAAATTTCGTACCCATATTGAAACATTAATTTATTATGTATGAATGCAAATAGCTATTTAAGGGGCCACCAGTAAAGAACCCACTCATGGCACTTACGTCACTGAATCTGCTAACCCTCTGAAGTGAGGAAAAGATCCTTCGGGATATTGGCCACACCGGTCAACAGGAAAATTAGACGTTACAACAGGGGCCTGAAGATCAGTAATGCAAGTCTCATTGCAAATAATATGTGTGTAAACAGGATATAACAAATATGAGCACAATGAATAGCAACATGGGCTACATATTGATTTAGGACTCTCCAGACTTCGTATTGTATCATAACATTTAACTTATAATTAAGCAGGAAATCTATAAATAGAAGACAAAATGCTCAGAACCAAGGAGATTCTTTAAACCACTACTCATACAATCAACAATCAGGGAAGCTATACTTATATACAAGGTGAAGATATAAATACTAATAGTCTTCCAATCTAAAAAGAATTCTGATTATTAGACACATAAACCTGTATTGATGAGAAGTTAAAGTGTTAAAGTTCAATGCTGCTAAATACTTTAGAGCCCTCAGTCCAACCAACTGCCATTTGATTTAAACCTGGTCAATAACAGAATTTTCCTTTGATATATTCTCATGCATATGTTCCAAAACATCAAATTTTGCATGCTAAATAGGCCCTGTTTAACTGGGCATGAAATAACGAGAAGATTGGAAAACAAAAATCTGGCACTAGGAAATTGTGCAACAGTTAATTTTGGGAGAGGATTTAGAAGATTATCAATGTTCCAAACTCAAAGATGAATTGGCAAAGGAAAGTTTGATGAGGTATAATTGAGAATGTAGCAGGTCTTAAAATTAGTCAAAATTAGGTCTTAAGGTGTTCTCACTGAATCAAGTAAATCCAAGAGTAGAAGTACAATTTGGGATGCAGCAACAACTAACTAAATTAGCAAAACAATTTTGGTACAAAGTGTTTAGTGAGACATCAAACCAAGGGAAGTAGGATAAGAACGTTTAGATCACGTGAAATTATACATAACTGATATGTGCATTTGCTTGTTTGTTTTTCTGGTCAAGATATTCTTTTACACATGCTATTAAACATCTTCCAAATTGAAAATACGGATTCCGACATAATTGCAAAGGCACACCTGATATAATATGGCAGATTCAAAAAGAAGTGCTGGACTTACAAGTTCAAGTTCGCGAACACTACGAATATCTCTTGGCAAAGTAACCTTTCTATTAGTATCCTGCCAGAGTGAGGTTATCAGTAGTTATCAACAACTTTGTACCATGAGCTGCACCAAGTGCAGGAATCAACCAGAGTAAATCAAAGATTTTTGATTGACAAATAAGACCAGAAGGCAACATTATAAAGGAAATAAGATTAACAGCGAATTGATTTACCTCTCTCTTTGTTTCTAGTTCTGCAAGCTTAATGTAGATCTCAACCATTTGTTCCATCTAGGTACAAACAAAACATCTGTAAGGAAGTAGCCAAAAACAGCACTTCAACCGGAAACAATATTCACAGTACTAAAAGTGAAAAAACAGAGGCCACTGGTTGTACTTGTCTGATGACAGCTCCATGGTATGAATATAGTTCTTGCAACAGGTTTTCGGCAGCAACCTTTTTGTCTGTATCAACTACAAACGAATTCCTACTACGTTGCTTGTCCTTAATTCGGTCACCATTTGCCAGAGCAAGCAGCTGAAAGCCACAGTGGGTAAAAAAATATTTCTAAACAAAATAAACTTATTTGACTGGTTTGCAACTTGATTTGAGATCCATGAGACTCCATACATTTCCACCAGAATCTTTCAAGAATTCAAGGAGTATAAAAAAGAAGAAAAACAATGACGAATCTTATTGAAATAATCAATGAACTACCTGAAATATGGTGTGATATGGGTGTTCGATTGCCATTTCCTTCACAAGAGAAATTAAAGCAAACTACAAAAAAGATCATTCATATGTTAAAACAAAACCAGAAAAAGTTCTCATTTAAAAAATGAATATCTATCTACCAGAAAAGATAATTCCAAATGAGGTCCTGCATATGTGAATGCATATGCATGAATGGATACCCATGACATACATAAAAACGCAAAAAAAGAGAGTGGAACATTAGTCAGACCTGGAAACTCTGAGGTCCCTGACCATCTTTTGTGCCTCCCATTCTGGAAGCAATTTGGTATACTAGTGGTATAAACTTGTAAGATTGAACCTGCAAGCCATTGTTTAAGAGATGGAAGCTTCAAGGATAATCCTACCCACCCCCTCTCTATATGCTACCATTATCCCCACACATGACAAGGCGTGTTAATACAACAGCTATCATTATGGAGTATAAACATCAACCATCTTTATCTCCATTATACATACCTCTTTGATTGTGCGAAGCATGCCATTGACAACTATTGGTCTTGATGACAGACCAAACCATAAGGAAACAAGCCGAAAAACCTGAAAGAAGTTTCTCAAAGATCATTAAACTCAAAACAAAGGAATTGAAGTTTTCGATAAGTTTATGCACTATGTTGTGGCCAACTCTGTTCTTCAAGCAATGGTTGAGATAGAAGCTTTTTTACATTACACGTTACAAAGAAAGATAAAACTACAATTCACCATCCTGAATATACACTTTGAACAAATACAAGCTGTGTCTTCTGCAAATTCAAACCAACAAACCAATGCCTATTTTCATATTTATAATAATAATTTTTTTTTAAAAAAACTAGATCATGAATACATACCACTCTGATGTCATATTTATCCCCAATCACCAAGCAGCGTTTATACCCTTCTAGTGCTGTAGTTAAAAAGTTATCCCTGTCTACCTACCAGCCACAATATGCCACAATAATAAGATTCAATGCAATTAATAAAAAAAGCAATCAGTGTAAACTTTGAGAAAAGCAAAAAAGCATAAACTGAACCATTTTAAATTCGGGAGTGTAAGTTAAAAAGAAGAAAACAAAATTCTTCTGAGATGTAGCAGTTCCAGTGTTTCTCTTCATGATCCACATGTCAGTTTTGAGATACAAGGAAAAATTTATTAATGAAAAGAAGAAAAAAAGAAAAAAAGATAATGCATCCTCAAGAAAGTAAAATAAGAACTACACTAATGCAGAGCCCTCCATTCTCTTTGTGAACATGTTAATGTTATGTCCCAGAAAAACCAGGGGTTATCGCTCAAAGAGGTGATAAAAAAATAACTCTATCCCAACATAACTCAATAGGCATATACAGATTTTTAAAATAATGTTATTCATATCTATCCATACCCCCCAAAAAGTTGCAAAGCAAGCACATTGCCAAAGAAATACACTCTCTTAATTCATGTGTTTATAATAGAAATACCCACTAGATTTCTTTCAACTTCAGTAACTCCACTTTTTCAAATGATTGTTGTAGGTATAGTTGCAAAATAGCGGAATAACATTTTTATGTTGATATACAATGACTTAAGAACACATTTGTTATGCCAGCCAAAATGTGTGACGTAACATCAAAATCCTTAAGCCTTGTCCTAACTACTCAACAAAGTTACAAGAAATTTGGACTCTTATTTTAGCTTTCATCAACAAAGATCAGAAAAAGGAAAATGTGAGTTTAACAATCAGACTTATATTATGTGCAGGACCAAGGATAAGAAATTGGGAAATGCCAGAATATATAAGATTTCAGTATGTTAAATTAGAATTGAGTTAATTTCCTCAAACTTAGCTTTCCCTTTTATTCGTTCTTTGGGACATAAACCACCATCCCAGAAAGCATCGTGCAAGATAGGTGTGTGCACTCTCAACGGATAGATATGAACTGACGTTGATCAAATTCAAAAGTAAACTGTGGGAACACCTGCAACTTTTCATCCTCTTCTTTGTCCATTTTAAGTTGCTTTTGTAAATCTTGTATTTTTACTGAATATTCAATTTGTTCTCCCTGAAATCATATAAACAAAAGTCAAATCCCAATAAAAAAAATAACTTAGTTGAAGGTGTAGTCTTGTACATAAGATAAGAACTACTAAAAATGTGGACACAATTAAGAGGAGCATGCCTTTGATGAACTCTTCAGACGCTTAATCAATGCTTCCAGCTCCTTTGTCTGAAAATTATTAAAATGACACTGTTAATATTATAATCCAACAAAGTCTTTGATTCTACTTTCTAATTTCATTCAGTATCTTGTGAATTTTTTGTATCTTCTTTTATATAATAACCTACCTTGAGTTTCCTTAAACGCATTGCTGCTTGCCATTCACTGGAGTTCAGTCTATCCTCATAACTACGAAATAGAGCATCTGCATAGTGAGCAACATGGAAATGCATTTGACATTGTTTTAATGTAGAATGTGTGTCTTTCGCCTTCAGATTGTCAGCTATTGCAACTGCATGTTTCAGGTATTTCTCCAACACAATCCTAGAACTGCATCAACCATCATATGGGGCAATAAAAGGATTATGCATGATAAAGACAAGATATTGACATATAGAAACAGGAAGTTCTATTTATGACATGACTAACTTGCTGGAACGAGTTTCTGCCAGCCATTTTCCAAGAAGGCGAAATACATCTGGTGCATCTGTATTAAGTTGTAGTGTTTGAGATATATACTTAGCAAGGTTGATTGCCATCTCATGCTGACCCTGGGCTCGCAGAAGCTTTGCTTCTTCAAGCTAACAAATGAGAATATCCAGAATGATGCAATTTGCACCACCACCAAAGCATTAACATGGAAACAATTGCAAAGTCAAAGCTATGTTAAAGAGGAGTTAGAGGAAAGTAGAACTGGGTAACTTTTGGACTAGATGTCAAGAAAGCAGGATTCCCAATCAAACTGGTACTCAAATATAAGTATGTTCAGAAGCAGAGAAAATTAACAGTTTCATTTTTTTCTTTTTTAAATTGTGTTTGGAAATTCATACCCTTCCATGCAAGTAAAAATTGGAACTGTCTTCTCCAATTCCTGTACAAATGGACTTGAATTCATGCAAAGATGCCACAGCCTGAGAAAATCTACCACCCTGTAAGACAAGGATAAATGTCAGGCAATGAAAATGTCTTGGCTTGGCTACCAGAGATGTTTTTCTGGAGTAAATACCTTACGAAGAGTGCATGCAGAATCCAATAGATGTTGCATTTTGGAATCTGTATTGTTCAATATCTGAAGCAACACCCTTCTAAATGCTATGAATGGCTCCAGCAAATTCATGTGCAACTGTGCTTGTTCCAGGATGTGATTCCAATCTTTACTCAACCATGATAACTAGGATAGGTGATTAAAACTTTGAAGTGTAACTATAAGTGAAAATTAATAATCTTGAATCAAATTAGCAGGATTGTACACACACAAGAAAGAAAGAAAGAAAAAGAAGAAGAAAAGAGGAGCATACAATAGAATGGTCCTGCATACAGGTAAAAGAGACATTCAAAGTTCTATTAAATTGCCAACACATATGAAAGCCTTAAAGATTTTAATATCTTAATTTTGATTACTGACAAACATTGATAAGGACTAATGATTTTTATTTGTATAAGTGATAGTGTTTTTAGAATTCAATTATCTAATACAAACAAGATTGAAGTTCTAAGTCTTCAAGGACATTTATTCAGAATCAAGAGTTGAAAACAAGCGTTTTCTGAATTAGATCGGACTAAGGTATAGTTTTTAGATTTCATTATATCTTAGATATCTTTAATTCGTCTTGATTGACTATTACCCTAAGTAAATTGCTCTTTGAACTTAAATTATTTTTCAAAAAGATCTTAATAAACTTTTTTCTATCTTTAGTTTTGAAAAGGGCTTCTTTAAAATGTACTTGATTTCTATGCTAAAATGGATTATAAACTTGTGTAAGATTAATGTCATAACTTGTATGGTTGTTTTGTAACATTACTTGTGTATTTAAGTGTTAAAAATACACAAATAATATTGTTCAGAAGCGGTCAACTGGACCATTGTCTGGACGACTAAAGTGGGTCATCGAAAGGATATTTAGTGACCATTTCATGAAACTTGCAGATGATGATCTCAATGACCATGCGATCAATAGCAAGTCTCTGAGTGAGTTTTAATAGCTTTTTCTATGACCATTGGAATGACCATATAAAAGCTCAAACCTTTGAAAAATGAATTACTAACGTTTTTTGAGCTATAATTTCATATACCTACATTATATAATTATCTTGAAAATATTTCTTAACCTTTTTTAAACAATTTCATTGAGAAAATCATTAAAGGCTTCATTATTTCATGGTGTTCTTGAGCAAGATTCATCAAGCTAATACTTAAAAGGTCATAGTTTTACAAATTGATATATGTTCACAACTAAGGTGATATCTATATTAAATTATCTTTATTCATCTCTTGTAAACATATTTAAGATTGCGTTTAAGTTAAAACTCTAAGGGTAAGAGTGAGTCAATTGAAGATAATTATGATTATCTTGTTTGTGTGAATTTCATTAATTGGTGTATTTGAAATTGTTATAAAGTCAAGATTGTGTTGTAAAACTCAAAAAGTTGGGTGAACTTTGACTGGTTAAAATGTTTTGTATAAAACCCTAAGGTGAATTGGATGAGTCTCTTTTGTAATTTCTAATACTTGATTAATGAAAGGTTTTATGAAATCCTTGAGTAGATAACTCAAGGTAGTAGATTAGATTTTGTAGGACAAATCAAACCACTATAAATCATTGTGATCATTGTTGCATAAAGTGTTTGATATTTGTTGTCGTAAAAGTGCATAATCGAATTAAGTTGCGAAAATTGAATAAAATCTAATTCACTCCCCTCTTAGATTATTCAACATCTCACAACTTAAACATAGAGATCATTATAATTCATACACTTGACAGTTGCAAAAGAAATATCATGGTTAAGATACATGAATGAGGGAAATTATATAGTTTCTTAATGAAAGACTCTAGAATCTTCATTTTCTCACATGGTCCCCTTAAATGGAAACAAGTCTCTTAAGATTAAAAGCATCAGAAAAATCATGGTTCTAGCACATTCAGTGAAGTGATTTGAGGAAGAAAAAGAAAAAGAGGTCCTAATCAAATTAAATTCTTTATAGATATTAGATAATGCTGAATATTAAATGAATGTTTAGTAGCCTAAAATGGCTGCTATGTGTGTTTGTGTTTGGCAGCCTAAATGATTGCAATGTTAGGTAGTGTAAAATGGCTGTTAAGTGTATTGTTTGTCTTCCATATTTGTGTGCTAAGGGTCTCTTGTGCAAACTTGTATATAGGCACATCTTGTAATATAAATGTATCAAGTTCCTGAAAAATGTATTAAGTTCTTGAATACAATGAACAATACACTCCATAATGGATATCAAGTATCAACAAAAACACGCTCCGATGAAAGCATTGAAACATTTAGAGGATGTAATAACACATAATATCAAAGAAGGTGGAGATACTGTGCACCAAAGGCCCAAAAAATAATAAAATAAATAAAAATACAGATATCAAGCAACATAACCCTTAAGCTTGATTCTTCCTACCATCCAAATTGAAGTCCACACTTATCTGTCTGACATAGAAAGCTAAGCACATAAATAAATTAGAAAAGTATTTGAGCCTTGCTTCTGAACATTCAAGCTGAAAAAAGAAACTAAGAAGCAATGAACATAGAACTTATTTTCAAACTTCATTTAGGCTCCTTATAAATCAAACTTGAGCCATAGTTCATTTATAGCTTGATTTCTTTGCAACTTCAGGCTACCTTTTACTTGAGGCTGGGTGCTCAAACAAAAATCCAGATCCTTTGGTGACCATTAATTGTATGACAGGATAGGGCCTCATGAGTTTGAGATTGGACTTGATGCAAAGAATTGGTTGGAAAAATAAGATGAGTGGTATATTTCAGTGTTAAGAGTATAAATAGTTTCACTTAATTTTTTCTTTATTTAAGCAAGCTCAAATATAAAGAGGTACTAAAGTTGGACACACTCCTCATACCTTGTAAAAGCATACACTAAACTTTGACAAAAACAGGTGATCGTTCTAATGCCTAAATATCAATGAAGCTATACTTAAAGGAACAGCAGGGTAACAAAACAGCCAGATGTCTGACTCAACAGGAACTCTGGTAATATGCTCTGTAATGTAGAAACTACAAGTTAATGCGACAACCTCTCAAAACTACAATACCTGCTGCATAGAGGGAATGATAGGTGCAGATGACAACTTATCTAACTCAGATGAGGAATCCATCTTTCTAGATTGCAAACTCCAGCGTAAATCCCATGCCATACCAAGATGATAAAAGATCTGCAAACCAAACCCAAAAGAGACCTCTTAAATTGATGTGATAAAAATTTCTGTTCCACATGATATGCTTATCCAATGCTTCTTCCTTATAGATGCTAACAAAAAAGGGCAAGTGATTTGGGTATCTTAGGCTCAAGCAATGGAGTAAAGCTTTTATCATTAGGCAGGTTTGTGCAATGTGTCAATTAAAAGAAATTATATGGATTAGATTGGTATACTCCATTTTACGAAAAGGGAAGCCTTCCCAGGAAGCACCAATCCCTCTTGATAGATCATGGAATTGGATATGGTAACTGTATCCAAGGCCTTTGGTGAGAAACTATATTAGAATACAGATCAGAGATGGATTAAGCACTACATTATGGTTAAATCTTTGGCATCCTGCAGGACCTGTTGACACTCTGTCCCTCTGCTGATCATTTGTTAGAGTGGATTTGCAAAACCACATCTGGTGCTACAGTTGTGACGATGGATATCTGGCATTGACAAAATAGAAGAATAGCCAATTTAAGACTAAAAGCAACTGTCAGGAGCTTCCTACTCTTTCGAATAGTAATCAACCAGATGCGGTTGGCAGGTGTTCTGATGTGCAAGGTGTATACACTGTCAGGTAAATGAAATCTTCTCTACTCCATCCTCAAATTTTTTGTGTTGTCCTAGTCTGGTTTATACATACCATGGATGGTGCGCAAGAATTGGTTGTATACCATGGACAGATTTCTGGTGGCATTATAAAGGTGAATAAGTGTGTGTTATGTCATTTGAGCCCTGAATCTCTTGATATTTATTCTTTTGCTGTCCTTACTCTAATGATGCGTGGATTGAAATTCAGAATTTTGTTTCTTGTAAGTTTGTGATTGGTGGTTGTTGGTCTAGTTTGGTGGAGAGGCGATGAAACAGATTCAATCAGGACAATTTAGCAGTGTACGGATAAGCTGGCTCTTTCTATCACTCTGCATAATATTTGGGGAGAAAGGAACCAGAAAATCTATGACTATGTTCAAGCTTAGAAAGCTATTGTTGTATAGGCCTACAAATAGATGGTATAAGATACAATGGTAGCATGGAGAGAAGCTCCAAGTACTAATGAGAATTGGTTTATAACCTATATATTCAATTTGCCTCAATCTACCTTCACTATTATTGATTTCTGTCTTCTGGTGTATTATGTTTTGGTTGGTGCCTGAGGATTTCAGATTGTGTTATGATTCTATTTTAATTAGCTTAATAATGGTTTCATTTACAAAAAAAGAAAAAGGAAAAAGAAGAGAATTTCCTACTTATGGTGAGATCTCTTGACCTCCTCTTGAATTATTGCCTTAACAAATTGTTGGATGAAAAATTCATGGCTAGATTTGTTAATATGACCTCAATCCATTTAGCTCAATAAAAAATTGTTGAATCAAGTCTGGTGGGAGTAAAGATTAAAATCGATTAACCTCAGAGATAAGGCTTGCCAAAAATAATAGCCCAAGGAGACTGCTTATGTAGCTCTGTTGCAGCAAAGCTGATACACATATTTCCAACTTTATAAATGTTACGAAATTATAGGTTGTAAATTAGGAATAACTTGATTATAGGAATCAACTTGACTGTAGGAGTTATTATAAGAGTGATTCACGGAGTGCGTGATTGATTTACTTTCCTAATTCAGTTTTTACAGAGGTGTGTATATATGTGTACTATTCTCTTAGTGAAATATACAAGCATTCTCCCAATTCTTTTGTTTAATAACATGGTATCAGAGCTGGAGACACTTATTCTAATCTGAATCAGATAATTTTTTGGCTTCTTTTCTTGCTGTCCAAGTGAGCAGTGCTATTATTAATCAAGTTACCCACTTTGAGTGACTTTTGCATCTCGTGTGAGACAAGTCCACCTCTTAAGTCTTTATTCCGACGGTCGTCTTGGCTTCTGTCTTACCCTTGTGGTGCTAGTTAGCTCATCAGGAAAGCCTTCTTTTCTTCTATTATACATTGTGCTATAAGTCTGTTTTTTTTTATTGAAGTGTATTTCTTATGATGGCGGATAAACAAAATAATATGGTTATGCCTAGCGTCATTCCCATTCTGTCTAAAATCACAGACCAAAAGCTAAATAAGTCTAATTATCTAGATTGGAGTAAGACCATTCGTTTGTATTTACGAAGTATCTCTAAGGATGACCATTTAACTGAGGACCCTCCTACTAATGAGACTCGTACTAAATGGTTAAGGGTAGATGCTCACATATTTTTACAAATTCGCAACTCCATTGAGAATGAATGTCAGCCATGTTTCTCATTGTGAGTATGTCAAAGAATTAATGGAATATTTGACCTTTCTATTCTCTGGTAAAGGAAATATTTCTCGTATTTTCGATGTTTACAAGGCATTTTATCGGGCTGAACAACAAGATCAGACTTTGCAGACTTGTTTCATGAATTTCAAACGCATATCAAAATTCAACAAACTCAACGTGAACAGATGACTATTATGAGTTTTCTGGCTGGCCTTAATTCCCAATTTGATTGTGCCAAGTCGCAAATTCTGACTAATCCTGAGATTACCTATTTTAAAAAGGTTTTCACGAGGGTTCTCCGAACAGATACTGGTGGTTCACATGCCTCACCTATACAGATACTTTCTATCTTAGCGAAAGTATGTTTTGGATCTGTTGGCAGAAACTGAAAAATTGGGAGTCAAATTATGTAGTACTCCAATGTTTCCCAACCAGAAATTCACGGAGGGAGATGTTTTTGATAATTCTGAACGGTATAGAAGATTAGTTGGAAAGTTAAATTATCTAACAGTGACTTGTCCAAATATTGCTTATCTAGTCAGTATTATAAGTCAATTTATGTCATTTCCTACAACTGATCATTAGGTAGCTTTAGAACAAATTTTTGGTTACTTAAAAAGGAACTCCCGGACGAGGAATATTGTATTAGAATCATGGTCACAAAATATTGATATTGAGTGTTTTTCTGATGCAGACTAGGCAGGTTCCAAGATTGATCGAAGGTCTACAATTGATTATTGTGTTTTTGTTGGTGGTAATTTGATCTCATGGAAAAGTAAGAAGTAAAATGTGGTGTCACAGTCTAGTGCAGAATTTGAGTACAGAGCAATGGCGCAGGCTTCATGTGAAGTTATGTGGGTTTCTCAACTCTTGATTGAGATCAGTCTTAAAGTCTCATTACCAATGATGTTGTGGTGCGATAATCAAACTGCAATTCATATTGCCTCAAATCCAATTTTTTATGAACGAACTGAACATATTGATATCGATTGTCATTTTGTTCATGAAAAAATTCAGGAAGGCTTGATCTTTACGGCATATGTGAAGATTGGAGAGAAATTAGGAGACATTTTCACGAAAGCTCTTAATGGAGCTCGGGTTTTATATATTTGTAACAAGTTGGGCATGATTGATATCTATGCTCCAATTTGAGGGGGAGTATTACGAAATTATAGGTTGTAAATGTTTGATTAAAGGCTGTAAATTAGGAACAACTTGATTATAGGAATCAACTTGATTGTAGGAGTTATTATAGGAGTGATTCATGGAGTGGGTGATTGATTTACTTTCCTAATTCAATCTCTACAAAGGTGTATATATATGCGTACTATTCTCTTATTGAAATATACAAGCATTCTCCCAATTCTTTTGTTTTATAACAATAAAATCTCTGCGTAGCCTAGTCCTAACCTAGAAAATATGCATTCAGAGATAACCTTGTTTCTAAAGGCACACATGCCACTTTACAAGAGAAGATCAAGACTTTGTAATCAATAAGTACTGATCAATGCTCAAGTGCACAAGTGACTTGCCAATAGTAAAACCATGTCACCCTGTTCAATAGTAAAAGCAATACCAACTGGGAATACAAGATACCTGAAGTTTAATTATTGTTGAATAAATATACTCAGTGCTCTCCTTGCTTGCGTTGCATATGCATAGCAAAAGCTCCTAAATAAAAGAAAGCTTCATGATGAATGAGACAATTCCAAGCTTTACCAATCAAACATCAAAATTGTAAAGACAGTAGTACCTGCTTTGCACCTCTTACTTTTGCATGAAATTCATCAATATCTCCCTCTTCTAAAGCTCTAAAACAGCTATTTACCAACAAGAAGATCGTCAGCAGGAACTTGGATAACCTCAAGGGGCAAAAAAATCGTATAATATAAGCTGGCGATGAATATCCTCAATTATTCCACATGATAAGTTCCATATATTCCAACAGCTCTAACTTCAACTATTACCATGTCTGTCATTGGACCATGTTTACCTTAGTACCATGTCAACTTATTTTTTGGGTTCAGTTACATCACATAATTTGCATGGAAGAAAGTGGAAGTAAGCACCTAACTTATCTCTCCCCAAACTCTCTGCCACCACCCCTCCCCCCCCCCCCCCCCCCCCCAAAAAAAAAAAGACGTGTTGATTTCACCTAGCTATAGTGAATGATTAGGCAACATTGTAGCAAAAGATACTGAAACTGATGGCAATGCTGAGGACCTGTTTTGTCTCCTGACCATATATATAATATGTAATTGAAAACTCCCAATAAGAGTAAACGTTCATGACCTAGTTTGAACTGCATTTCTTTTTGCAGCATCACAATTCAAATTGTAGCGCTACAGAGTTAAATTGCATTTCATTACTAATGAAACACAACATAGAAAGCCTTCTGCTTATATTCTATTGTACAACAGAAATTCCAACAGATAAAACTACATTTTCCTTCGAACACCACTCGATTCATCTTTAAAAACAAATGACAATTTGTTTGCTTTATGGAGTAACAGTGAAGGCATAAAACTACCCCATAAAACTGAATGAATGACCGAACATCTTAAGGAGATCATGACAGATTTAAGGTTTGAAAGAAATCAGTTACACCTTTGCTTCATGAATTTCAACAGTAGAACTCAAGGTTTTGGAGTTTTGAAACAAAAATGAGCCAGGAAAATCTTTTTATAGCAGGAATACAGTTCCCATCTTTGATTCCTGTTAAGAAAAGAGTTTGAAATAATCTATGCATTGACAACCAAATGCCCTTAAAACCCAATGAAGGTCAGGCTCGAAAGTAAACTATGCGATAGTTGATGAATTACCTGTGCAAATTTTGATTAAAATGACCAGCCCTAAAGCTCTGATTCAATGTTACCGAACTTGATTCCCCATTTAGCAGAGAAAAATCCCAATCACCTACACGCCATGCAGCTTCATACTGCAGATGGTTTTGCAAACTGTTCAATCTGTGTTTGTGCCTAATGCAACTAAGTGATGAAGGTTATGAGGCTACCTGCAATTCCATGAATTCCATGTCATGCAGCTGCCCTTTCTGAGAAGCCAATCCTTGGCAATATACATCCAAAACATGGGAGCAGCCAATTTGCTGCAAAGACCTAATTAACCCCTTAAAAGTTTTTTTTTTGCTCATCTCGTTTACTGGATTGCAATATGCTTCAGGAACAAGTGATTCTGATTTTCCAGGCGAAAGAGTTCTGGAATTTGAATTTTTTTGTTCCTTTTCTCCAGATCGTAGTAGCAAATCATAGTGCTCAAGGGCTTTAGTCCAATTTCCCTCGTGTTCAAACATTATAATTTGAGAGGTCAACTGTCAAAACCAGTAGAATGCTCAAAGACCACAAACAACTTTAAGGATTACATCAATGTGTTGCTTCCATTGAATATTCTCAAAGTTAGCAAGAACGCCATGCCACAAACTAAGAACTTTTTAAAATAAAATAAAAAAGTAACAAAAAGTTGCTTGAACAGGATGTAGCTCCAAAGCCAAATAAAATTTGACACACTCACTAGTAAGCTTCTCATGAACAGTAGTAAAGCTTCTAAATAGTTGAGTGGATATAGAGCTACAATCCAAAATTATATTTGGAAGAACGACAAATAATCAAATGTCAGAAAACATGATGTCAGGAAGAGCATAGAACATCTAAATGCAAAATACTAACAGAAATTCCAATAAACTTTTTGTTTCCTATCACAGAAGTTTATATCTCAGCAATTTTGATAACACATTATTTAAGATAAGTGCTTGAGTGCAAGAAATATAACTCATAATTTCAGAATAGAAACTGAATAAAGTAGTGATAGGGAGATCAATAACAATTGAAGGATTAACATCCAACTCCTGTAAAGGAACTTGTTTTGAAAAGGAAACCGGGACATCATAGTACTTTATTAGAAAGGTGTTTGTGCTACAGAACCCATAGTCATCTTTTCAGAATTGCCCAAGTTAAATAAAAAACTAATATGAACTTGAAAAGAAACTTTATAAGTATATTGTAGTATCAGCCAAATGGGATGAAAGGTGGTTGACAATGCTCAAATGGTGGTAACTATGATTATGACAAGTCAAACCACTCAAAACTCCATCACTCGTACAACCAATACTACACATTTGTTCTTTAATTGAGAATTAATAAAAAGACATATATTCATATAACATATAACAATGGCATAAACTTCACAGAAATACATCCATGTGAGTCAGAGACAAACACAGACAAACACAAGGAAAAAGTACTGAGGATTATAGAAACGATCTTTAAATTCCTGGCATAGATGTTAAAAACGAATCATTGGACACTAACTGTAGTAGTATCATCCATTATTTTATACAGGCAGATAGGATGGCGAATGTAGATTTAGATTCGCATGATTGCTCCCCTTAAGATATGATCTATTCATACAAAAACAATTATTGACATGTAGTAAAAAAGACCAAGACATTTTTGACAATGAACTGGCAATTTTTTATATGATCTACTCCTTTGGTTCTGCAGTTCCAGATGTCTAAATTCCTAACCTCCTGCCTGAGGCACCATATAATTAACATTTATTTCTATGCTTGATAAGACCATAAATCATCAAAGCAAGAAGATGACATAAGAACCTTGACGGTCTACTTTATTACAAACAAAGTAAAGAGTGCCATATTAGTACCTGTTGATTGTATTTAATGACTTGATACAATAGATTACAAGAAGTGCCTATATATATAGGCTTACACAAGCACACAAATGTAGAAAAAACAATCCTCATAGCAGCCATGTTTGGCTGCCAAACATAGCAGCCATTTTAGGCTGTCTAACTTAATTTAATACTCAACACTTCCCCTCAAGTTGGAACATATAGATCAAATGCTCCAAGCTTGCTACAAATGTATTCAATCCTAGGTCCTCTCAAAGATTTAGTAAAGACATCAGCAAGTTGGTCATTTGATCCAATGAAAGTAGTAACAATGTCTCCAGAAGCAACCTTTTCACGTATGAAGTGACAATCAACTTCAATATGTTTAGTCCTCTCATGAAAGACAGGATTAGATGCAATGTGTAAAGCAGCTTGATTATCACAAACTAATTTCATAGAGTTGAGTTTACAGAACTTGAGCTCCGTGAGAAGATACTTCACCCAAATAAGTTCGCACGTCCCAAGAGCCATTGCTCGGTATTCAGCTTCTGCACTTGAACGAGCTACCACATCTTGTTTTTTACTTTTCCATGACACAAGATTTCCACCAAACAAGATACAATAACCAGATGTTGATCTTCTATCCCAAGGACAGCCAGCCCAGTCTGCATCTGTATAGCCAATAATTTCTGTATTTCCATGATTCTTATAAAGTAAGCCTGTACCTGGTGACCTTTTAACATACTTTAAAATTCTGGTTGTAGCTTCCCAATGACTTTCACATGGTGCTTACAAAAACTGGCTAACCACACTAACTGCAAATGAGATATCAGGACGAGTAACTGTCAGATAAAGTAGCTTGCCAACTAACCTTCGGTATCTTCCTGGATCAGATAAAGGCTCCCCCTGTCCTGGAAGAAGTTTGACATTGGGATCCATGGGTGTGTCAACAGGTTTGCAATCTGTCATACCTGTTTCTTCAAGTATATCCAAGGCATACTTTCTTTGAGAAACATAAATCCCTTGTTGTGATTGAGCAACTTCTATACCAAGAAAATACTTTAAATTTCCAAGGTCTTTAGTCTCAAAGTATTGAAACAAATGTTCCTTAAGTTGACTTATACCCTCTGTGTCATCTCCAGTGATAACAATGTCATCAACATAAACTACCAAATAGATGCTTTTTCCTGATAAATGTCTGTAAAAGACAGAATGATCAACCTTGCTTCGAGTCATGCCGAACTGTTGAACAACTCCACTGAACCTGCCAAACCAAGCACGGGGGGATTGTTTCAAACCACAGAGAGAACGCTTAAGGCGACATACTAAGTTCCTTCCTGTTTTAGCTACGAAACCTGGAGGTTGTTCCATGTACACTTCTTCGTTCAGGTCACCATGTAGGAAGGCATTCTTGATATCCAACTGATGCAATGACCATTGACGAGTGGCTGCCATTGACAAGAAAATACGCACAGAGGCAATTTTGGCCACGGGTGAAAAAGTATCAGTGTAGTCAACACCAAATACCTGCGTATAACCTTTAGCAACAAGTCGAGCTTTAAGTCTGTCCACTTGTCCATCTCGTCCAGGAGTAGTGTCATGAACGAAACTGGTACACCCAAAGACCCTTAGCGGAAGCTTATGAAGAGGTTCTTATGGGAGTAAAACACTAAGTGGAATTTTTCCTTGCAAGACAGAAGAGGGCATTCGGTTTATGAGGTAGCAAGAGTGAAGTATAGCATCTCCCCAAAATCTTTTAGGAATCTTTTGATGGATAAGTAAAGTGCGGGCTGTTTCGACAAGATGTCGATTCTTCCTCTCAGCAATTCCATTTTGTTGTGGAGTTCTAGCACATGAAGATTCATGAAGAATGCCATGTGAGGAGAAGAAAGTAGTGAAGGGATCAGAAAAGTACTCTTTTGCATTATCACTACGCATGATTTTTATAGAAACTCCAAACTGAGTTTTTATTTCATTATAGAATGTTTGGAATACATCAAAAAGCTCAAAACGATTTTTCATCAAAAAAACTCAAGTGCAACGAGAAAAATCATCTATAAAGGTAATAAAATACCGATAGCCAAGAATAGAAGGAATACGACATGGCCCCCAAACATCAGAGTGAACTAAGGAAAATGGGGTCGTAGTTCGCCTATCAACCCTACCGGGATATGAAGCTCTGGAATGTTTTCCAAGTTGACATGACTCACATTCAAGAGATTTTAAATTTGACAGATCAGGAAGGATTTGACGCATTTTATTAAGACTCGGGTGCCCCAAACGGTAATGAGCAAGAAGAGGAGAAACAGTAGCAGTGAGCGCAGCTTTGGAACATAAGAAGAGGTAAAGTCCCTTTGATTCATATCCCATACCAATGGTCTCCTTCGTGTGTCGGTCCTGCACAAGTACCGAATTAGAAGAGAAAGTGACAAAACAATTAAGAGACTGAGTAAGTTGGTAAACGGAAATTAAATTGAAGGGACATCCAGGAATATACAACACATTAGATAAGGATAAAGAAGGAAGAAGAGTAACGTTCCCAATGCCTTTTGCAGCACCTACTGATCCATCGCCAAAGGTAACTGATGGAAGGGAATTAGAGTAGGTAATGTGGGAGAAAAGATCAGGATTATCAGAAAGATGATCAGTGGCTCCGGAATAAAAAATCCACATAGAGTTAGACTGGGAAGCAAGAGCGGTATGCGATGCTTCAGGAGTGACAGAGGTCCTAGCAGCCTTGAGTCGTAGAAACTCTTGATACTCGGTGTTTGAGATAGTAGTGTGTGTATTAGGGGCATCTGAATTGACTTGGACCACATTAGCCACTATTGGCTTGCCATGAAGTGCCCAACATTCTTCCTTTGTGTGCCCCGGTTTGTTACAATGATCACAAAATCGGAATGGACCACGGCCACCCCGACCACTACCACGACCACCTCGATAACTTCCTCGACCTCTTCCTCTGTTATTGTCTCGGTAATGTTGAGTTTGAAAGGTAAGAGCAGAGTGCTCTATTGTGGAGGAGGGTGTAATTTCTTTGAAAACAGAAGAAACTTGTAGAAGTCTTTTAAACATGTCTTTAGTACTCGGTACAGTTCCTTCGCCGAGAATTCCATTACAAACTTGTTTATAATCTGACTCAAGCTTTGCAAGAGTGAAGACAACAAAAAACTTGTCACGTTGAGCAAGCTGGTCTGTCGGTGATCCTCCAATGGGCAAGAGTTTGTTGAATTCTAACATGAGCCCTTGAATTTTGCCTAAAAATTTTTCTATTGACATATTTGACTTCTTGATATTCACCATTTCACTAATAATGGAATAAAAACGAGAGATGTCATTTGTATATAGTGATTGTGCGTGTTCCCATACGGATGCACAAGTCATGAAGGGATGGAACATAGGAACTAACTCAGGTGAAAGAGACTGCCATAGAAGACTGCATAATTGGGCATCAACTCTTTCCCACACATCTCTTTCATAGTGAATTTTCTCAGAATTTATAGTTAAATGATCAACTACCCCTTGTCCCATAAATCACAGTTTCACAGCAGAAGACCACTCTTGATAATTTTGGGACCCTATCAACTTATTATGAGTGATAACAACATTACCAGATAAATTTGGCACATAAACTTTTGGTGGAATAGATTGAGATTGGGAAATGGGGTTCAATATTTCTTCTTCAGCCATGATTTGTATTTTGTTCCTAATACTAAGGTCGTATATTGCTTATCGAGACCAATTGGAGATAAGAAGCAATTGCAGCAAAAAGTTCTTAATACCCAAGAGAACAAATGTGACCCATTTCAAAAATCAAAGGTGAAACTGACAAATAACACCTGGAATGGATCAAGCAGAACCTGGAGAAGCTCGAGGAAGAAGCGGCGCAGCGTTCCGACCACTGCAGGTGGCGCGTGAGCCTCACGCGCCGGAAAGTGAGGCGGCGTGTGGCGGAGCGTGGCGGCAGTTTCTGACCACCGGACTTCGGGTGATGGTCTGAGAGGTTGAGGCGCGCCTAATGATGATGTAAGACAGACAGAAAAATAGAATGGAGAATAGAAACTGAATTTGGATTGAAGAAGGTGGAATTTGAAGCTTGAAGAAGCTGAGAACTTGAAACTTGAATAAGTTGGAATTTGAAGATTTTATCATAGGGTTGGAGATATGTTTCTGATGTGTATTGCTGGATATATAGAGGAGGCTTGAGATTGAAAAAAAAAAAAAAACTTCTTGAAGCAAAAGACTAAAAATTCTAATTGAAACACTTCTTAAAACAAATTCCAGAAATGATCTAATACTTCAAATGAACCTTTCAGATTATCAGAAAGGTTCAGGCCACAAGAAAAGAGGCTCTGATACCATGTTGATTGTATTTAATGACTTGATACAATAAATTACAAGAAGTGCCTATATATATAGGCTTACACAAGCACACAAATGTAGAAAAAACAACCCTCATAGCAGTCATGTTTGGCTGCCAAACATAGCAGCCATTTTAGGCTGCCTAACTTAATTTAATACTCAACAGTACCATACAAGGATGTTAAGGCTGTTATAAGGCTTCTTATGTTTATGGCCCATAAGGGTCTTATGACATAAGAGTACCATGCAATGACTGTTTTTGCTCTCAAAAGATTCACTAGAGTTTAGTTTAGTTTATTTTCTTATTGGGAGGACATGGCAAAGCACAGATATCAAAAAAATATAGTGCTTAGATACACACTGACCTTATGAGACTGAATGATCCCATACAAGCTGTCAGGCTCATTAATTTGAGTGACTGCAGAGACAAGTATTTCAATGTGGCAGGGCAGCTGTGAGAAAAGAAAAGAATTAGAATTTCTCTAAAATGTATACAATAAGGTTATACAGGTTTTAATACTAGTAGCTTTTGTTCACTGCCTCCACCATTCCTCCTGCTTGATACCCTTTCTTTCCCCTGATATGACTACACCACAAAGTAGCTGCACCAAGTTCAACAAGAAGCAGAGTGCGGAGTTACTTAGATTGCATATGTTTTACTTACTACTTCAAGATGGGAAAAATCTGGGCTTCCCAATGTGAGGCTGTTAAAGTGCTCCTCACACCAATGCTCCACATACATAACAGCAGTAAAGTAAGAACCACAGTTCTGTAAAACAAATGTAGAAAATAGAAATTAGGGAAACAGATTAGGTGAAGTGAAAGACCATATACTGTACTTGAAAGGATGGGTCAAAATTAGATGCTTACAATGGCAGACTTGGCAACCTCAAGATAATCAATAGGAAGCCAATAGACCTATAAAAATATAAGATGAATTAAAAATCAAGATATGTATACTACCATTTTTAGCCAATAGACCTATAAAAGGGAGAGTAAGCATGCAAAGATGTGACAAATTGATACCATATATAAGCAACAACTAATACAATTATTTCAAAATAACCAAATTAAGAAAAAATAATTCAAATAAATAGGTTTTCAGTAAAAATTCCCATCATTCATGGAAGATTGGGTTTGAGAAATGATTATACTTACTATATTTGTCAATATGAGAACAACTAGATAGTCATAAGCAGGTTCTTCGCCATGTTAGGATTAAGAGGAATGTCAAAGTCCATATGAATTGCAAAGCACGCTCACAATCTATTGATGTCCAAGTCTCACCTTCTAGTGGATAATACAAATTACCAACAAAGGGCACCAATGTTTTCATCAAAATGCACAACTAGTTTACTTTCATTCCCTTTAAATGGCATTACTTCACAGGATTACAGGAATTAATTACGACTGTCTCCCACAGTCACTTGTCCAACAGACGGCAAAAGGTACTTCTCAGACACTATTGCTCCACAATTATTTTTGAATGGTTTAACACACTAGGAAGAGAGCTTATCATTTTCTTGTCCTTGGTGTTTTTCCCTCAGTTTAACTCTCCTGATATACGAGGTGAAAGGATCTAAACTACCATCTCCATATCTTCTGGAAAGCAGAAGAAACATGTTAAAAAGTACAATATGAAAACTAAAAAGAAAATGACTTGAAATGTTTGTTTCAATGGGAATAATAATGACCAAATTGAAAGATTCATGAAAGTTACCAAATTTGTTTGAAAAGAATAGCTAGTAATATGAACTCATTGACAGAACATTAGCAAATGCTTTTGAGAAAAGGAAAGCTCTGTGCATTAAATTCCTGCAAATAATGACTGATGAGATGCACAGCAAATGCTTAGCCCCACAAGAAGAGAGGATTTTTGTATTAAACCACTTTCTAGACACAATCGAGTAGCCTTGTTATTCTGACAGGGATTGCCATCAATCTGAGCGAACCTACTTAGATATTCCCATATCTTAAGTTCAAGTTGCGATCAATTATCAGATTTTATGGGATGATTGTTAAATGTTGACTAGAACAAAAGGGTAATAAAGTTAGATAAGCTCGCAATCTACTTGGAAAGAGGTACCTTTTCCCAAAGAAATGTTGATCCAGATGAATTTAAATGACCCTTATGCTTCACTGGCACAGAACGGGATTTTGCTCCAGAACTAGAAGGCTTGCCATTCTGTTGAAACCATCAGCCCAGCACAAGTTAACTAATGACCCTTATGGAAAATTTTCTCCTTTTGTTTCCTTTCTCCTTTTTGACTGTAGGGTTTCAATAATTAACATTAATACACAAAAACTCACCTTCAAACTTTCACGCTTATGTGAAGCAGATGTTGCAGCTCTTTCCACAACATGGCACAGTCGTAGCTCATTAAGTGCATCCAAGATAACTTTAATTGATTTCATCATTATATTTGACTCAGTAAATATATTTTCTTGAACCTGCAATAAGCAAAGGATAAACTCATTTCTGCAACAATGGTACAGATCAAATAGCCACAAACAAAAATGTTAACCAAAACAAAGAAGATATTTTATTTATAAGAGAATCTTCGTATTGAAGCAGAGAATGTAAAGAGGCAAGGAAATCAGCAAGGTAAATGAAATCCACGGGCATCAAAGGTGGCATATCTAATCATATAGGCTATTGTGCAGACTGAAATTATCATTTCATAGAAGTAACTCATTTTTGGTGATCATGCAACATATGTATTACATGATCACACTTCACATCCAAAGTTCCTATTCAGATTCCTACAGATGTAGTAGATGAAAATTTCATAGACTAAAACCTGTTATGGAAAACCATGAACAAAACCTGTGTAAGGTTAAATAATAGAAGACTATGAAATACTCCATGTACAATAAAACCTCCATAAATTAATCCTCAATAAATTTTCATCTGGTCCCAACTCGAGTCAGTTAAAAAATTAGAAATTTTAATAAATTAATAAGATAATAATTTTAGGAAAATCCCTATATAAATATATGGTCCCTTCAATATCATACATTAATAATTTCCTAAAATTACAAACATAAGTATGATAATTTAGTAAAATATGAATCTACTGATATTTGTTTTTTCATGAAGTTTAAATGTAGATGAATTTCATCTCTAGCTTTGTTCGTGTGAAAGTGTTTGGTACTGTACCTTGACTAATTTTAAAGACATATTTTTCATCAAGCCATTGTTGTAGATCTTTTTGAGTGCTTGTGGGTGATCTCTCTTAAACTCACATAATGTTTTATGTATGATTTTAAGAATTTTTCTATGATGTTTATATAGAACAAGACTTGCTTGAGTTTAAGGAGTGCTTAAAGGATTTTAGGCAATTTGTGACTTTAGAAACATACAAAAAAAATATAGTAGGTAATTTGTATCTTTAAACAATTACCAAAAGTGTTTTCGGTAATTAACTTATACACTTCTTAAAATATTTTAGGTAAATAGGTTATTCTTATTTTAATGGATTAAATAAAAAAATTAAACTTGCTGAATTGAAAAATACTCTTTAAATTAATAAATTATTAATTTATTGATTAATTAATGCCTGTCTAAATTAATAAAATTTTATGGTCCCAACATTATTAATTTATAGAGGTTTTACTGTACAAGAAAAGATGCTCAAATTGTCACTTAAGATGATCACTGAAAAACCTTAAAAGTAAGAGAATAGGATGTTGCGGACCTCCATGTGATCAGAAGAGGAATTATTTACTGCAGTGAGGAAGATGGGATTACCATAACTACATCACAAAACGTAAAATAGGTGCCACAATTTCATCTGAATACCATAATCAAGGATAAATCGAAAACTATCCTCTCTGATTACATTACAGATGCATCATCTGCTCGAGATGTTATAAAAAAGAGAGAATATCTTTCTCTCTTTCTTGGAATTTTAAAATCTCTCATTGAAGAAAATACAGCAAAGCACATTTCTTGGACTTAAAATAACAATTTCAATGCTTAATTATAGATATCATAGTATTTTATAACACAACGAATCTAGCTATAAAAACTATTACAAAGAAAAATACATCAATTTTGAGTTGCCAACAAATTGGAAATAGAGCATTTCTTCTGTAGAGAAGAAGCTCAACACTCTCCCTCTCCCTCCTCCCTAAGACTTCCATTTTACTATTGCAGAGAAAACCACATAGCACAGCTACATTTAATCGACATTGTTGGAAATAATAATTCATGAGTTAGAATTTATCTGTAATTTAGGCTATCTTATATATTAGTTAGAATATAGCAGTAAGGTTCATTATGATCCTGATTTTTTTACTATCTTTATGAAAGTGTAGGTATTGCATCATATTTCTTTCCTCTTCTGCAGTATATATATCTAGTACATACCATTATGATAATAAGAAGAATATCACGTTTTTCTTTAGACATGAAATAAGCATTCTACAAAATATAACTACTTTGAAAGAAGAAAGTTGTTGATGGCAATTTGTAACCAAAGCATGATACAAGTTAAAATACCCTGGAGCCACAAATTTCAGTAGAACTACTATACATATTCTTTTCTTCTCATATTAAAATCAAAAGGACTCTAATTGAAACTAACAATGATTATACCAACGTATCAATCAGAAATAGCACACAACCTAACCTGCAAAGAAATTAATTTGCATAGATCAACATCCAAATCTTTCCTCCCTGTTAGATTAACCATAACATTTGGTAATAGAAGCTCTGCAACTTCAGATTTTACCAAAACAATGTCTTGACACAATCTGAAATACATAGTAATATATTGATTAGAGAGATCCTTTGAGAAAAAAAAATGGCCTTACAAGTACGTGCAGCAGTCACTCACGATAGACAAACAAAATACCTTAAGATAATATCATCACAGTAACCAATAAGCCCATGAATAAGTGGACAAATCCACATCTCAAAAGTTTTGCCACTAGTCTCCCATAATGTAGAGTTCCCAAGAGAAATTGCTTCCTCTGCAATGAGATTAGTCATTTATGAACTAAGAAGAGAACATATTCTCCAAGCTAGAATATCAATGCATCAATGACAAGATTATAAATTTTCCAAATTTAAGTAATATATTTTGCTGAATTGTCTTCTTACACTTCATAGAACTATTTTTTTAAACCTCTAAATATAGCCTGAAGACATTTTGCAATAAATAATAGCCATGTTTTCTAAACTTGAAACATGTTGTATAGGGTACTAATCTATTTAATTGGATCTAAGATGGGAACTCTTGTGTGAGCCATGCTCTTTGATGATATTGTGCACAGCTTTCTTTACTTGTGCTAGTGAGACCTATGTTCACGACAAAAGCCTGCTCAAATTTGATCATGAAAATTTACCTAATAAAAAACTTGAAGTTTTTTGACAAGAGAGTCATCCATTTATTGGCGCACTCTAATATGCTAAGTAATTTAGAGTCCTTACATAGTCAATAATTTCCTCAGCTTTAGTCCACAACTAAAACCAATCTACATCCTTCTTCCTAAATCAAGTATTTAACAATTTCCCAACACCAACTAAATGTAGAAGGGAAGAGGAAAAATAGATTCTCTAGCCTGAAGATTTTATTGAAGATGAACATCAAGTTCTTTGGCAGAAACCAAGGAATTTGGTTTATTGGTTGTTCCCAACACCAGTTTGTCATGTACACCATGCTAGAATATTCTAGCAGAAAGTACTCAAACGCAAGACAAGAATATAGTGTGACATAGACATGCAAGCATTGCATTTTTTAACCAATAGGAGTACTACAGTACAGGCATAATCAATAACACAAATGTTTAAGAGTTAAAGACTTTATATGTGTATAATCAACAACTATATTTCTGATAATACTGCATATTTATGTTTTACATAAAACTTCTGCATAAATTCCAAAATTCAGTTTTCAACTATATTTATATGCATATGGGGAAAATTTGGTGTCAAATCGGATCAGTGGTCCTGGCCCCACCCACCCCTTCTAATATCATCCCCATGGTCCCACTTCTATATGTAGGGCATGAAAAAATTCAGGGACTAGGTGAAAAGCTCAGAGATGGGACTAGGGTCAGAACTACTTGCTGGCCCAGCATGAAGCTTCTCTGTAATATAGAGGGTTTTCATGATTAAGCCAAAGTTCATTCAAGTATAATTCCTCAAATGATGCTTGCCTTCTTTAATTTAACCTTCAAACCTATATTAGTTTCTCAATCAATTCTACCAAGTGTGTCACAAGCATATGTCAAAGTTGTATGCATCATTGGCACACTGAATAAATAAAATGAGTTCGACACATAACTGATAGGTATCTGATATGTGTTGGCTATACATACTGACCTGGATCTAAAACATTTTTACTTTTAATGTTTAGTGGTCACCCAGTTGCAGAACTGTTGGACAAGTCTTGGAGAGTGTTTAGTCCAGGAAACCTTATGGTTCATTTATTTTGCATATTTTGCAGACAAGAATAAGCTCTATCAATTCAGGCATGGCAAAAACTTCAGTCACTGAAGAGAGTGCACAGAAAGGTTTGAGAAAATGAAAAGTGAGTTTTGATCATAGAAAATGCTTTTGGAAGGAAAAAGCAATACGGGAAAACAAAAAACAAGTCCATGAAAAAACTTTACCATTGAACTTCCTTTCTAAATCTAATACCAATTTCTGCACTAGTTCCATGTTAATGCCCTTTGAGTGAACCTACAGCATAGGACATAGGGAAATAAATGCAGTTACTGAAATCACTTAACAACATATTAAGCAGGAAAACTAATAATGCTGATGTAATAAAGAAATGCCCCTGAAAAGAACTGCTCATACCTCAATTAGAGACCTTTCATATGAATCAAATGATAGCAAAGCTCTTTGACCCTTTTCAGTTGAAAGTATCCCCTGCTTAGAAAAGTACATAAATCAGATTACATCTATTCCCAAAATCATCTAGAAAATACTGGGATCCAACAAACCAATCTCGAGACAACCATATATAAAAGCATATGCTATTTTTCAAAATCTAACAATATAAAGATCATAAGCCAACCATAAAAATTCGAAGTAATTGAATTCCCATTTTATATGTGAGTAAAGCTCAGGTAAATGGAATATTGCAGAAATTTTAAAAGAATAGTTTTTTTCACTCATTGCTTAACTCTGTCAAGCACAATACCAGGCAATAATTAAGGCATTGACAACTCCCTCACTAATAAAGGCTATGGATGGAATTGAAATCAGTTGCCTCAAATGTATCTTTATAATGCTTTGTAGCATAGGTATGGTACCAACTTTGAATAGACTAAAAAGACCCAATACGTAAAGTTTGGGTAATAGTTGTATGCTTATTTTTCCATCTAGGTTTTTTTAATGAATCTCTCTAGGGATAATTTTAGTGATAAAAAATCATAAATTCTAGCAAAAAAATGAAAGAGAGGAGAAATGACGAAAATGCTTTGAGAAAAAGAGAAGTAATTCCTTATAAAAGCATGTTTCATAATACTGCAAGATGGAATAATATAATGGGAGAAGGTGTTCCAAACACGAGAATAATGAAACTAAAACAGCTTATAGTGCATCATCACCATCAATTACTCAATATCATGCTATGCTATTCAGAAACTGTTCCTATATTAGTTTTGTGATTGAGATTATTCCACATCCAAAAACGTTCCAATTTCGGTGGAAGACCATAATACAACTTTCAAATAATAATCTAAACCAACTTGCAGAATTTTTTTCTCAATTCAACTCCAGAATCTGTCAACAATTATGGTTCCGTTACTGGCTCAAACATAACTTAAGGAAGACCAACCTAATCAGTGATAGCATTAACTCAAACCTAGTTAGGAACAAACAGAATCTATTGTTGAAGCCTAAGCATCAAAAGCTCACAGAAAGGTTGATCAACAAACTGAAATTACCCCTTCAGGTGTAAAACAAGCAGATTATTATATCAAATTTTAAAAGAAAATGTGGGTCCATGAACTTCATGAAAGTCAAGCGCCTTCTAAAGACTTACTCGCAAAGCTTGTGCAGCAATATCAATTATCTTAACAGAATCATCCATCAAATACTTCTTCAAAAGCCGCATAAGAGGATATAGAAGTTCTTCAGATGTGCCAGTGTCCATAAAGAAATCTTTTTCTATTGCAGTAGCCATATTACGCACTCGAGAGCCAGGGACATAACTGAACTCCCCAGGAAAGTCAAAAACAACACGATGGGGATCACCAATACCAATCTGCACATATGGTCATATCAGAAGAATTTTTTACCTGCTTATTTAAGAAATAAAAGATGCAAACACCAAACAGAAAGAAGCTGTACAAGATAATACCTTAGACACAAAATCAGAAACTAATGCAGCAAAGCCACTTGTGTCATCCAAGCTACAGGTCTGAACAAGATCCCAAACTGCATGGACAATGTTCTGATCAGAATTCCAGTGTTTGTCGATTGAATCAAAATTTTCATTTGTCTCCCCTTGACAAGTTTCCACACCGAAGAATTTTCTGTGCAATGCTTTAAGACTGCCCAAAGAAAAGAAAAAAAAATCAATTCATGAAGTAATTCACAAAAATATTGTGAGTTGGTAATTTAACAATTCAATTTCAATTAATAAATAAAATTATCTCATGTTTGATCTGCTTTTAGTACTGCAAGAGAGACTTCATAAGTAACCAAATTTTCTGACTTTTTGCACTTCTCTTACTGTTGCAAGAGAGACCTTTGAAGTAATACCTATCTGAAATTTTCTAATATCTAAACTCAATCTGAAAAACCACAGTAGCAATTTCATCTTTTTCACAATCATTATCAGTAGATGCACTTTCTAATGAAAGATTAGGTCTCATGATATTTGTGGAAAACACTGGAGATGATTTAAACATAAGGAATCTCAAAAGTCAAGTCCTATCTACACTCAAACCTTTTAATTATTTAAACATACTGGAAATTCAATCATCCACAAATAGACCTCTCCATTAATTGCTTTACTACGGGACTCGAGACAGATTATCCCAGAGAATAAATGAATACCCACCGACAAACAGAGTTGTATATATCATACAAAATATGACTTCTCTGTGTCTGTGTGTGTGGTGGGGGGGGGGGGGGGAAGAAGCTAATACAAAACGGAAAAGAGGAAAAAGAACAATATAATAACTCCACTAAGTTTCCTATCAGTATTACAAAAATTACCTCAAAATCAGTATTCTTGCTGGAAGGTAGTACGATCTCTTTGCAAGCTGAAAAATGCCAATGAAACAGGAGATTTGACAAATGAAATGCAACTGTGATATAAGCATGTTGTAAAGGAAGCTAAGAATCCTATCAATAAAGTTATTCAAAGGTCCTCACATTTATTAAGTGATCCTTCGGTGAGTAATCTAGATATAGTTTCTTCTGGAACCTCCAGATATTATCAAATGTATCCAATTCAGGAAAGAGCTCCAATTCCTAAAACAATATAATCTCAAAACAGAAGTTAACCATGAAAATCAAAGACAATGAGTTATTGAATGCAAAAATACTACTACATACATGCACTCAAGACAATTCCACTGGACCATAATGGAACTGCGAAAGGTCAGTAGGCACTAACAAGGCATAACCATACCTTGATGTACTCGTAAAAAGAGGAATCAGAATGCACAATAAACTGATGGAGCAGTGACAGAACTTCAGATGAAGAGGCAGAAGAAAGTTCACAATCAGATTTAGATGGCATGCAACAAGGAACCAATTTAGACACCAAGGACTGCATGGAACAGATTAAATGAATTTATGCTAGAAAACTAGTGCATTAAATAAATAGGAGAAAGGATAAGTGAAAGTGATAAAGGTCATATATTACTGGAAGTTGTTCCCCTAGCACCCTGTTGGTATCCTCCTGTGGGCAACTCTTACAAATCTTAAGCAGCTTGGAAATAATACTGCAACCTTGATCAAGTAAAGCATGCCGCCCAATACATTGTCCAACCAAGTTGAGGAGATAACTATTAAAATCAAATGTTAGATCATGCTCCTGCAAAGTTGACTAAATCTAAGAGATATGGCATATATAATCACTGAACAAGCTACATCTCCTATGACAATTCCAATTTTTCTTTTTTAAAATTTATAACTGAGAACCTTGGAAAAGCAGTTGTCTTTTGTCTCGCCCTTCCTTTGTGTTAAATATACCATGTCACTTATCACAATTCTCTAGCAATAGAAGTTAAAAGTAATTCTGAGAAGTTTGTGTAAGAGTCCAAGAGAAAGACGATGCAGCACAGCAGAAAGACATAGTTTTTTATTTTAACTTCCAGGATGCAAGTACCTTATATGGTATGATATATTCATAACAAATTTGAGAATTTTAACCTTTCCTATAATGTCTATTACCAGATGTTAATTTCTATTTCGTGCTTTATGATGACAGCTTGTTTTCAGGTCAAATATGATTGGTGGTAATTGAATAACATTCACAATATGATTGTCTCTTCTCTCCTAGACTCCCCCCCCACCCCCCCCACCCCCCCCGGCAAAGTCGGAAGATATTTTGCATCAATTTCTTTATGACATAGTATTTTAATGTCCCATAAAGGAAACTTAGAAGAAAAGTCAATAGGCATTTAGATAATGATTTCTCATTCAGAATCTCAAGACAGACAGTGGTGCTTCAGGGCTTATTTATCCTGTACACAATCCTCTATAATTTCAAAGATGCCAAATTACAAAAGACAACTTCATCACGTTGCAGTGTCCAAGTGACCTTTAGAGCATAGGATATAAAAACTTACTTATAAGTACTAGAAACTCCAGCTCTATGCTCAAGCAAATCAACAAGCACCTCAATGCCAGCTAATCTATTACGTTTGTGCCTATGATTAAATGCTGCAGTGATTTTGTAATGCATCTCGACTATAAACTGCACATAAGAAATTGAGTTGAAAACCACACATCAATATTTGATAAATTGCATACGGAACTAAGACTACAAGCTCAAAATCAGAAGTATTACCATAAAAACTCTATCAGGTCGGAAAATGTTAATCTTGTCAACAAGGCCAGTGCTTCTAGGATGCTCCTCCCTGAAGGAAATTACAGTAAAACTCACCTAAACATAAGACAATACGGATTCAAATATAGTTCAAAGAACTGGAAAAAAGTACCTGGAAATTTCCAAGAAACCATCAACAACAGTTTGAATAGCATGCTTAATTGTATCTCTGGGAAATAAAGGAAGTACAGGATCCACAGAAGCAGCAGCAAGAGAGAAAAGATGGTTGACAATAGAAACCTGCAGAAAAAATGGCATGAATAGAAAGATCAAAACAAATTTGCAGCCAAAATGACATGATTAGAAAGATCAAAAAAAAAATTTAAGTGGAACCACCTCCTTAGATGGCAAAAGGAAACTTTTCCAATACAAAAATCTGACAGCTTTTTCCGTAACAAATGTCACATAACAGATTATGAAAAAGTAATGGCTCTCGTAGAAACTTAGAAAAGCAAAGTAAAAGTCTTAAAACTTGAGGAAAATACTTCACAAAATGCAACAATTTTGATCACTCACGTAAAACTAATTTAAAAGAACACTCAACAAGCAAGGTCACACATCACAATTCCTGAAGTGGATTATAAGAGTTGAAAACACAATTGTCTTTTGATCAAATATTGTGAATTTTGAAAATTTCTTCTAGAGGACCAGAATGTTTATTATTCTCTATAACAATTTACTATTGATTGTCAGAGAATACCTACTAATTAAGAATAAGCATTTCCATACAGCCACAAAACTTCAATCCACTCAAGGAATAGAGTTCAAATTTTATGTCAAAACTCTTCAAACAAAAAGAGATCGTGAGAGAGAGAGTTTCCAAATACACAAAACCCATTCTAAATAGAAATGAATTATTAAATACAAATTCAATATCCTAGGATACTGAACACAACTGGGAAACATCATTAACAGTATATTTCATTTTTTTCTTTTTTTTCTTTTCCAGGATAAGGATTAGGTATTGAACTGTTTTACCAATAAAAAGGAGAAATACTCATTAGTTTAACAATATTATCGTTTCTAGATAAAAAGCTGTATGCCTTCATAAAATTGCTACCTCATCTAAAATCTTATGACGGATAGAGACAAGTTCAATTTATACACTTAATATGCCCCCTAATGTGCGGGCCTACAACACATTGATCATAGAACCTACCCCTCTATTACCATTTCAAATTATCACCTCATCTAATAGCTTAAGCTGAAAAAGATAAGCGTAATTTATATACTTTAGAGCTTTCAGCTCAAAGTGTTTAAGTAGGGTAATAAACAGTAGAAAACACTTAGTTGTGGGATAATCAGGGCACTAGATTATGGATGAGACTGAAGAAACTAAAGTGAGGAGAAAAGAAATAACATGATATGTGATTGATTAGGATACCATATAATCAACCCATTAGAGTCAACAATGACAGACCACTGTGAGACTTGTTTAGCAACTCCATAAGAATAAGTGAGTAGAATAATGCATACCATGTGTTTTTTGATAAGCTTGTCTCTTTCATTCTCTGTTATTTCAGCAATACTAAGAACTGAACTTTCTAGGACTGCCAATCCCTTTTGCCATCCAGCCTTCTTACTGCAGTGCAGAGCCATACAAACTGAAAAGATATGGACGAAGTGACTCTTGACCAGAATTGCAGGAGACTGAGAAGAAACCTGAAAAGGATGGATATGTGAATATATAAGCGCATATTGGTTGCGGAATATAGTAGAAGAAAACTACAGTAAGGAATATAGCTGCAAGAAGATCAAGAACTACAATTAGCATTCCCCTATAAACGAGGAAGGAGAAGTTAACTACTATGTATTTAAAGTTATCATTAAGAGACCAAAATCCAGAAAAACTATCTAGTTAGATGTGTGCATACAGTAATTAAGGAGATAAAATGTATAAAAATAATTTTTAAAAAAAGAAAAAGCCAACTGATATAGATCGAGGTAGTTTGCCTTTATCGAAAGGCAAAAACAAGTTAAAAGGACCCTACTTTAGCAACCCAATTCAAATTCGAGAAGTCCTCATTCAGGAGTAGAGCTGGCAGAAGCCAATGGCAACAGTACTGCATAAAATTACATGGCTCCATACTTGCAACAAAGAGGTCTCTCGTCTGCGGGGTCAAAAATAAATTGATTCAATTAGGTCAATTTCAAGTTCATAATTCCCCCACAGCCCCCATAACAAAAAAAAAACAGGTAGTTACAAGAGAAAGTAGATTAGTTATACACAGAGAAAGCATAAAACATTACCTCAACAAGAGCAACTAAGCTTACACTGCAGGCAACCCAACAGAAAATAATTGGCCCAATAAGTTCCTCCATGTACTGTACAAAATCAAAAAGACCAAATTTAATTGTCATCAAGAGATTTGACCAAAATATTGATGATCTTTAGTTGAAATAAACCATTCATCCACTACAAAAACATCTACTCAACACAAAGACCTTTAATCTGTTACTGTACTGTAATTCTCTGGACAGATTATCAAGAATTGCCCGGACAAGTTCCCTGAAATAAAAAAATTTGAGAATGCAATAATTTGAAGAATCAAAACCTAGCAGACATCAAAACGTGTAAATGTTCTTCAACCTCTGACAAGGATCAATAGCAGCAACAGCACATATCATAAAAACGGCCTGCAAAACATGATTAGAACATTGAGTAAATGGGTAAAGGAGAAAATAGAAAAGCAAATACAAGCATTTTAACTTTTCATTTGTAAAAGAGCTCCTCCATCACCCCACCCTGGACAAGGAACAAGCAGAGAATGTTGCTCCAAAAAAAGTACCTCTAACTCTATCTTTTCACTCTCTAATGCAAGATGCATTAGAGTTATTATTGCAGTCTCCAATGATGGACGAGCCTGAGGGCCAGCAGATAAAACTTCATTCGCCTTAACAATTTTTTCTTTTGAGAAAACCACCAATTTTGCTCCAAAACTGGAACTGAAATAAGGTATTCAAATAAAAGATGAGGAAACAACCACATCTGTAGCTCAAAAGAGTGAAGAATTAGAAAACTTGAAAGAGACAAAAGAACACTTACAGCATTTCGTAAATTATTTATTTATTTTTTAAAAATATCAACATTTGATTTCAAAAGTTCTGAAATAAACTGCCAAAATTAAAGTTATTCTACAGATCACCTAGCAAAATATACACAGAATCACTGGCCATTTAGTTAAGCGAAAGACCAAAAAGAGATTGTTTCTGATTTTCTGGAACACATCTAAATTTATCGCAAACCTATTGAACAATCACAGGCTGTTTGGCAGCTTTTATATTTATTGTTTAACAAAAGTTATCACTACACCAGATAAAATTTCCAGAGAAAATAAATGGGTTTATAAGTAAAGTAAGGTGTAAGAAGGAACAAGTTAATAGGAAAAAAATGAGTTTGATATGTTGAAGAATAAAAATAGAAATTCCATACAAATTAGTCTTGTAAAACTGTCAATATGCTATAAGACACTAAAACAGGTGTATCCAACAAAAGGTCAATGAAAACTGTAGAGTAGCTTTCTCATAACCTACCAGATATCTCCCAACAGTTCATGGTGGCCATCCCATGTTTGGAAAAGGACACTAATTCTTCGTGCTAGGGTCAGCCGGACTCGATAATCAGGATCTCGAAGCATCAGAAGTAGTTTTTCAATCATTGACTACAAAAGTATATACCAGAGGCACCATGCAACAAATAAGTTTACTTAGATCAGATTAAAATCAAGAAAAAAGTAAATTCAAGTAAGAAAATTACAAAGTTTCCAGAGCCAAATATTTGAATGCAAAATGAAGAACTAAGTCACCTGACCAACTTCAGGTTTGAGTAACACAAAATTGCATATACAATCGACAAGCTTAGACCGACCATGCCAGTCAAAAAGATTGTTCTCAGCAATTTTGTTAACCAAATCTCCCAGAGTAGTCAATTCCTGTGAGTCAATTCAATTCATTTAGGCACTTGAGTGTCTCATTTCAGAATCATAAACAACCAAGACTTCTTAAAGAATTATTGCAGACGTGCCCCCAATAGTGTAGGTCTGCCTAATACTATGGAAGCACCTGAAAAAAGCTTAGGTAAAAAGGAATGTCTTGTACAGTTATGAAAGTGGATAGTCGAGAAAGATGAAAAAGAAAAAATATATGTATCTATAAAGATGTTTGGCATTTACAAACAGGGGTAGCAAAGTGCTATCCCTAAAAGTATGTTATGCAGTATCTTTCCTTTCCTGCATCTATCCTTTCTTGCAAGATGCAGGAAAGGATAGATGCATAACATACTTTTAGAGATAGCACTTTGCTACCCCTGTTTGTAAATGCCAAACATCTGCATAGCATACTTTTAGGAAAGGAATCGATTTCCAGCCTTTCTTTCACTTGTATTTAACTATATTATAGAATTTTAAACCTTTTTATCACAAACCAAGCTGAAGTTTATCCCATTTTAATTAAATCATTGACTGTCTATCATGCAAATGGAAGATACTACAAGTAATAGAGACAATTGGCAGCAACCAATTAAGGTCTACTGGATCTTTAAAGACCAAGCTTTAATTTGGCATATTTTCTAGATTCGAAAATGGGCAGCAAACATGGACGTTAAAATAGTCTTGCTAACTTTCTAGTCTTCATTTGTCTTTCAGTTAATTAATGCACTGTTAGGGTTTTAGCGATGTTAGTAATCTATAAAGTTTCAAAATAATGGTTTGGTTTCTGATTTAGATACTGCTTTTTAAATCTAAGTTTCTTAATTCTTATTTATTTATATTTTTAGAAGTCCAGTCCTAGAAGTCCTAGCAGATTTAGGACTTTGCTTTAGAGCCTATATCATAAATAGAGGACTTCTCTATTCATTATGTATGGTACCTATTTTATTCAAACAATAAAGTCTACGGAATGTTCTCTGTAATCATGGTTGTGTCGCAATCAAACTTGAGGTGTGACACATAGGGTTTATCCCTTTTTCTTAGTGCAAATGCTAAATTTTTTCTCTCTTTCTATTTCAAGTGTTGCTGATTTATCTTACTTAAGTACTAGCTTCAGCTTTCAAATCTCTCAATTCTGTGTTCCTTTCTATTAAATAATTGTTCTGCAATTTAATCACTATTTTCTGCCTAGCTTTCCATCTACATCCAAGCAGATTCTAGTTTAGTTTTGTGGGAGAGCTTTTTGAGAGTTTGTCCTGCATCAACATAGAAGCATGCTACACTGCACGAAGCTGAAGAGTGGGAGAGGCTAACCTCTTCAGATGCTACATCCTTTGAAGATGTAGCTGCATGTTTATCCTTTGCAGTTCCTGTCAAAAATAACAAGCTCTGCACCAAACCACTTATGGCACCCAGAGTATTAAGTGACTGGAGTTTAAGGTTTGTGTGCATATCCACAACTTCATTTAAAAATGTAACCTACGAAGCAAACAATTGGAGAAATAGATGTTAATTAAAAATGCATAAAAGTTTCTGACAACAATTGAATTCAGCAAGTAATATGATTATCAAGTACACTATAAAGGGATCCGACTACCAAGTCCAACCATCTCTTGTCAGATGACCAGTAAGGATGCTGACACAGACTGAACAAGAGAGCTTCCAGCACCTAAATCCAAAAATATAACATACCAGTAAAAGGAAGAATGTCAACACAAATAAAAACTTTCGAAAGGAAGAATGTAAAGAAATGCAGACTCACACTAGGGTTGTCTTCTTTCCCTGCAAGGTTGAATAAGATATCCCATGTCATTGATGGTAAAACAGAGAAGAAAGTTGAAATAAATGATACCATTTCCATCTTCAGAATTATTGATGAAAGGGCAACTCGATCGGCAGTTTTCTCACCCAAAGTCAAAATATCCATATCTTTAGAACCAGCACTTACATCTAACTCCATATCTACTATTGTATTTTTACTGATGTCAGAAGGAAAAGAATCCCTAGATTTACTATCAAATATATCAGAAAAATCTACTCCTGAAGGAAGATCACTTCCATATTGAGAACAACCAGTAAACACTTTAGCAACACCCTTTAGAAGTCTTTCAATAGAATGAATTATAGCAGTGCGGAGTACACCATCTATATCCTTCTCCTTATCCCATTTGCTAAAAAGTGGAGAGCCAAAAAAACTCTTAATAGAAGGGACAATGGATCCCAAGCTATTAAAAATAGAATTAGGGCCCAGACAACCAAACTTGATATCATTGTGAGTTTTTTCCACGATAGACGCAGCATGATCCATTAACTCTATCATGCAGTAGCCCAATTTGGAGATGAACAGAGAAGAATCTTCTCTGAGCCTGGAACTGCACAAAAGCATGAAATTTATTCAAAAAATACAGCATAAGGAAAGTGTTGGTAACATAGTAAATAACACATTATTATAACTAAAATACAGCAAGCGCCGGGATCCTGTTAAAATCAGGGAACCAATTAGAATGATGCACTAAATATGGAAACAACGGATAATTAAAAAAATTTCACTTATTTGTACATATATTTCCTGCATGGATGCAAATATTCATGCAAAAGACAATCAACTACATTCAATCATGGAATTAATAAAGGAATAGAATCACAAAATGATTTAAAACTTCTACTAAATTGATATTAACAGCTTGCCATGGCATATTAAACAGTACTCCCTCCGTTCCAAAATAATAGTCCCATTTGAAAATTTTGTTTGTTCCATATTATTTGTCACATTAGGAAATCAAGTGTATTAACTTTTTTTTCCAACATTAACCTATATTCTTTATTGATATACACAACTACATTAGATTCTTTTATTTCTCAAATTCCAATGTAGGGTACTTTAGTCTTTTGCACTATTAATTAAAACAGACTTTCATTTCCTTAATCATTGTGCAAATCCTAAATGGGACTTATTAGAAAGCCTAACATAGATTAGTTAGATAGCCTAACATTAATTAGGCATTTCTCAACATTCTTATGTGTATATATACGTAGCCATATTGTTCATAGGAATACATAAGAATCATCTCTCTGAAAAATCACATGATATCAAAACAAGTAAAAATTCCTCTTTGAAAAAAAATAAAATAAATTTGTGTTTAAACAGTCGACAGCCTTGCTTCGTTTCTCTAGTTTTGGGAGCTATTTTATAGACACCACCAACTCAGGGAGGTGCGCCAGGTACCGATCAGCAAAATTCCGAAAGCCCATTGTCGAAAGGTATGCGCATGAGGCCCACGCGCCATCTGAACAGCGCTCCTCCCACACGCGCCGACGAGTGTTTGTTTCAGGTTGCTTGCCTCAATATATACGATCTGTTTTGTACGTGTGTTGGATGGACATCAGTGAAATATCAGATCTTATTCATTAATGGTTTGATTTTTCCTTTGGAAATTCTCTTAACAGCCTTTTGGTTTCTTATTTTAAAGGTATTATTGATAAGATATGAAAAAGAAAAAGTTTGTTGTTGTTTCTGATATGATTCTAGTAATGTCTAAGATAGCATATCACAAACTTAATTCATCAAATTATCTTGATTGGAATCGAACTATTGAATTGTATCTCTTAAGCATTTGTATGGATGGTTATTTAACTGAAGACCCTCCTAAAGATGAGTCCAGGTAGCCTTGGATGAGAAAAGATGCTCGTTTGATCTTACAAATTCGTAATTCTATGGATAGTGAAGCTGTTGATTTAGTTGCTCACTATCAAACAATTAAAGAACTAATGAACTATCTAGAATTTATGTATTCCTGAAAAGGGGATATTTCTAGAATGTATGATGTCTGTAAAGCTTTTTATAGGGCAGACAAGGGTGATAGGTTTCTCACCCAATATTTCATAAACTTGAAGAAAACCTATGAAGAACTCAATATGTTAATGCCTTTTAGTGCTGATATGATTGTACAACAAACTCGATGAGAGAAAATGGTTGTTATGAGCTTTTTAGTCGTGCTTCCATCAGAATTTGAAACTGCAAAATCACAAATTCTTTTTGGATCAAAGGTGTCTTCTCTAAAAGATGCTTATAGTAGGATTCTTCGTACAGAGAATTCATCATCTATCCAATCTTCTCAGCCTAATAGTGTTCTTATCAGTCAGAATAACACATCTCAATTAGGAAAGCAAACGTATAGGAATGATGGTGGCATGAAACTCAATAATTATGACCACAGTATTAGCATTCGTGGAAAAGAGTCCGGAGAAATAATTTGTCACTATTATCATAAATCAGGACATATGAAGCGAGACTGTCGAAAATTGCAGAATAAGAGAGCTCAGTTTGCCCATGTTGCATCTACTCCTGACATTCCTGAGAAATCTGTTGTAATATCTGCAGCAGAGTATACCAGATTGACTCAGTTTCACAAAAATCAATCTAATCCTGTTTCTACCATTGTTGAGTCAGGTAAACCTAATAAATGACTTGTTTCCTACTATTCAAAATGGGTCATTGATTCAGGTGCTACAGATCACATGACAAGTAATTCTAGCTTATTCTCTACCTTTTAGTCACATAAATCTACCCCTCATGTTACTTTAGCTGATGGATCAACTTCTTATGTTACTAGTTCTAGCACCATTAATCTCACACCATCTCTCTCGTTGTCATCAGTTTTTAATCTCCCTCAATTGTCATTTAATTTGATTTTTGTTAGTAAACTCACTCGTACTTTCAATTGTTGTGTCTTATTTTTTTCTGATCATTGCTTATTTTAGGATCTTATGACGAAGAAGATTATTGTTAAGAGACATGAGTCTAGAGGGCTCTACATTCTTGATACATCAATACCAAAATCTCAAGCCTGTAGTGGAAGTGTCATTCTATTTGAAGTGCATTGTCGGTTGGGTCATCCTTCTTTTCCTATGCTCAAAAAACTTTGTCCTCAATTTTCTAGTTTATCTTTTTTTGATTGTAAGCCTTGTCAATTTGTCAAATGTCATCGTCTAAGTTCTAGTTCAAGATTTAATAAACGAGCAATTGCTCTTTTTGAATTAGTACATTATGATGTTTGGAGTCCTTGTCCAGTTCTATCTAAAATTGGGCATCGCTACTTTGTTACTTTTATTGATGATTATTCCCGAATGACATGGTTATATTTGATTAAAAATCGTTCAGAATTGTTCTCTCATTTTTCTAGTTTTTGTGTTGAGATTCATACTCAATTTAGTGTTCACGTGCAAATTTTAAGAAGTGATAACGCTACAGAATATCTATCCAACACTTTTCATACATATATGGTCCAACAAAGTATTCTTCATCAAACATCTTGTGTAGATACACCTTCTCAAAATGATGTTACTGAAAGAAAGAATAGACATCTTGAAACTACTAGAGCTTTGTTATTTCAAATGCTAGTTCCCAAACATTTCTGGGTTGTTGTTTCTACAACTTGTTTTTTAATCAATCGAATGCCCTTTTCCATTCTATCTGGTCAATCCCCTTTTCATACTCTTTTTCCTCATAGGAACTTGTTTCCTATTGAACCTAAGATATTTAGTTGTATTTGTTTTGTTCGAGATGTCCACCCTCAAGTTACTAAACTTGATCCTAAATCTTTGAAGTTTATCTTTCTTAGATATTCTCGTGTCCAAAAAGAATATCGGTGTTATTGTCCTAATCTTAATAGATACCTTATGTCACATGATGTTACATGTTTTGAACATACACCATTTTCTCAATTATCTAGTTCAATTAGTCAGGGGGAGGATGATGAGGTGCTTATCTATCATGTCACACAAACACTTGGGGTGTATATGGATTGGGTTTTGAAAGTGTTTTGTTTTGTTTTTAAATGAAATTATGTTTGGATGATAATTTTTTTTATTGGGAATTGAAAACTGATTGATATATTTTTAGTACCACATCATTAATAATATTATAAAATGTATAAAATATAATTAATAAATTATTTGACATTGTAATTTTAATTAAAAGGTAATATAAAAAATATTGTTTATGTGATTTAGTGGGACCCATGTATAGTGTTAAAAAAAAGTGTTTTGAAATATGTTTTTATGGAGAATTGAAAAAATTGTTTTGAGAACCAACACAAATATACCCTTGATTCCCCTTTCACTACTTATGTTCGTCCTCAAATAACAAAAACCTATTCACGACGGGCACTACCTAATCTTGACTCAACTCCAATCCCTGAACCTGTTATTGCACCTGTTCCCGCTCCATCTCCATGTCCTGTTACCACAGCTTCTTCGTCATCGGATCCGGTCTCTAGTGATGATCTACCCATTGCTCTTCGTAAATGTAAACGTACATGCACCTATCCAATAGCTTCCTTTGTTTCTCATCACCATATGTCATCTTCTCCTTATTCGCTTATTACATCTCTAGATTCTATCTTTATTCCTAAAACTGTTCGTGAAGCTTTAGCTCATTCTGGCTAGCGCACTGCTATAATTGAAGAGATGAATGTTTTGGATGCAAATGGTACTTTTAGACCTTGGAACAGTTACATGTAGGAAGCAAGATTATTGAATGTAAATGGGTGTTTGCAGTTATAGTTAATCCTGATGGCTCTAATACTTGCTTGAAAGCTCGCCTTGTTGCTAAAGGATATGTTCAGACATATGGTCTGGATTATTTTGATATATTTTCTCTTGTTGCTAAACTTACATCTGTGCGGCTCTTTATTTCTATGACACTTACTTATCACTGACCTTTGTATTAGTTAGACATCAAGAATGATTTTTTTCATGGTGATCTTCAAGAGACAGTTTATATGGAGCAACCACCTAGTTTTGTTGCTCAGAGGAAGTATGGGAAAGTGTGTCACGTTCGTAAATCTTTATATGGCTTGAAACAAAGTCCTCGTGCTTGGTTTGGTAAATTAAGTCAAGTTGTTGAGAAATTTGGCATGAAGAGAAGTCTGATCACTCTGTTTTCTACAAAAGATCAGGTGGAGACATTATTCTGTTAGTTGTGCATGTGAATGATATTGTAATCACCGTTAATGACTCTACAGAGATTTCATCTCTTAAAACCTTTCTTCACACTCAGTTTCATACCAAAGACTTAGGAAAACTAAGGTATTTCTTAGGAGTTGAAGTGAATAGAAGTAAGAAAGGAATATACTTATCTCAAAGGAAGTATGTACTTGACTTACTATCTGAAACAGTAAAGTTGGGGGCTAAACCATGTAGTGTTCCAATGACTCTGAATATGCAACTCACAAAAGATGTTGAATTATTTGAAGATCCTAAGAGATATAGAAGATTAGTTGAAAAGTTAAACTATCTTACTTTGACTCGTTCAGATATCGCCTACTCAGTTAGTGCGGTAAATAAGTATATGTCCTCTCCAACTGTTGATCACTGGAAGGCAGTGAAACAAATTTTGTACTATTTAAAAAGAGCACCTAGACGTGGAATTTTGTATGATGATCATGGTCATACTAAGATTGAATGTTTTTCAAATGTTGATTGGGCAAGGTCCAAGGAAGATCAAATATCCACTACTAGGTATTGTGTCTTTGTTGGAGGCAATTTAATTTCATGAAAAAGCAAGAAACATAATGTAGTTTCACGGTCAAGTGCAGAATTTGAATACAGGATTATGGTTAAGTCTGTATGTGAGATAATGTGGATATATCAGCTTCTTAATAAAGTAGGTTTTAAAGTCTCAATGCCAGCGAAGTTATAGTGTGACAACCAAGCAGCACTTCATATTGCCTCTAATCCAGTTTTTCATGAGCAAACCAAATAAATCGAGATTGATTGTCATTTTGTTCATGAGAAGGTTCAAGAGGCTTGATTTCTACAAGGTATGTGAAAACTGAAAAACAACTAGGAGACTATCTTCACAAAGGCTTTCAATAGGATTAGGATTGATTATCTTTGTAACAAGTTGGGTGTAATTAATATCTATGCTCCAACTTGAGGGAAGTGTTAGACAGCCTAACATAGATTAGATAGATAGCCTAACACTAATTAGGCATTTCTCAACATAAGATTAGGCATTTCTCAATATTCTTATGTGTATATATATGTAACCATATTGTTCGTAGAAATACACAAGAATCATTTCTCTCTGAGTAATCACATAACTATTATTTTGGGATGGAGAAAGTAATTGTGAGAAATAAAAATATCGAGTCAACCAATAAAAATGATATAGGTAACTAATCACTACCTAACAATGAGAGAAACGTTAGCTGAAAATTAAGAAATCAGATGTAATAGAAAATTACAAACCTTATTGAATTTGAGCAGTACATCAAATTAGATAAGAGAGTGCATGCAAAGAAGATATCTGAAAGAAGCATTTTTTTTATTTCTCCCTCCTTTAAAGCGTCAAGTATATGACACTCCATTTCATGAAGAAGTAAATTTCGTAACTTCCGGGGAAGATGCACACCTTGGTACCATTCAGTCTGCATAACCTAGAATGGAGGATAGATAGTTAATCAGGCGCCAAATAGAACACCAGGCAGGTACTGTTCATCCAAAATAAAAATAGAACCTTAGGCACTGGTTTGTCATCAATCTTTGCTAACATTTCCACAGAAAGTTCAAAAACCTTGTGCATGCTTTGATTGTCATGCTCTTCTGCCTAATAAAATAGACATTCACTATCAAGTCAAAATTGACATCATCAGTACAACAAGAATCTGATAACTACTGAAAACATGTCCATGCAAACACATACCTTTACCCAGTTCTCTGCAGTTTCAGGAACATGAAGTGGCAAAGAAGCACAACCAGAACAAAGAGTATAAACAGTAAGTGGCAGAAAAACCACCATTTGCTCATTCAATGTGAAGGATTCCTTAAAAAAAAAAAATTAAAAAGGTATAGTAACATTTCGAGATTAAATTAGACACAAATTATCAATGAATCCAATTTGGCAATTAAGTAAACGATAAAAAAACTGGCAATGAAACACAAAAAGGAAATACTTTTAAAAAAAGAAGGGTTAGAAGGGGGTAGGGGAAGGGAAGACAAGAAGAGGAGAGGAGAAAAGATGGGTAATGGGTTTTAGTTTAGTTTTGAACCCAAGACCTAAGTCTTGAGCAATGGCACTCCTACCATTAGGATAAGTTGTTTTGATAGAAAAAGCCCACGCTTTCGTGTCACTCAGTCTGGTCAGCACTCTGGGTGTTCTTATGTACTCGTTGAGAATGATTCAGATCAGTAATCAAGAACATCAATATGTGTGTGATTTTGGGTATGCATATGCTTGTAAGTAAATAAATGCATGTGCTTCAATTGTTAAGCTTAAATCAGCTGAAGCATAACTGCAAGTTAAATAAGCAACATGTTTCCATGAGGAAAACATTGACAGAAGGAGGTACTAAGATAGGAAAACCTAGTAGACACGCTGCAGCCTTATGCAAAGTGGTAACGAGATTTTAGCAGATTTCTACCATACCTTCCAGTTAAGCAGAGCCAAAACAGATCTTAAGAGATTCTGTCTGAGATGTAAAGCATCACGTAGATCACCCTGCACAAACTAAAAGTATTAGATATGGATATGGGTGATGCCGAAGTTCTAGAAGAAGCAATAATTCAAGATCTGAAGCATTAAGAAAGGGAAATTAAAGAAATTGAAACATGCAACAGAATGTTATATAGAATTGTTGATACATTTGGAATCTGAATTAGGATGAACTACCTAAAAATCAAAGAAATCCATCCTTGCAGCAAACTCATTTCAAAAAAGTTACCAAAAAACTCAATATGCAGTGTATAAGAAAACAATTTTTTTGTTATCTCATCATGCCCTTAATCTACTAAATTAAATTAATCATACTCCTTCCTCCCATGCTCATTACTTTTTACATTCCCCAGGAAAATTACATCTCCGGGAGTTATAATTTTCATGACTCCTTTTATGCAGACAAATGTCGTAAGTCTGCAGCCGATTCAAATCATACAATTTGCATAAATGAGAGTGTGGAAGTAAATGATCATGGTCTCCAATTATTTTCAGTGACTAAAATAAAAATGACCTTGGGGGATAAATTTAGAAGAAAACATTGATGAGCTTTCAGATTTACTTTCATTTCCTTGAAGAAGGTAGACAACCATTACAGGACTTGCAGGGGAAACTTACTTGAGATGCTCTCCTTGAAAAGTAGCAAGCAATGAAGTGCAAAACAGATCTGGAAATTATTAATGAACAGAATCATATTAGGCTAAATTTCAAACTAAAAAAGACACATAACACTGAATAAAAGCCAAAACGTTTTAAATTCAGAAGGAAAGATACATATTGAATCAACTATATCAATCTTATCCTTAAAATATACTAAGGAAATAATTGAAACAATTAAGCAGTCTAAAAGAGAAAATTATTTATAATTGTGTGCCAATGTAGCAAAAAGTAAAAGTAAGGGGGAAAATTGAAAAAGCCGCAATTATTTTCTATCCTTTTCGTTTTCTTTTTTGTATAGTAGATATCATAGAAGAAGCATGAAGGTGGCAAACCAGAGTATGAAGTATCTACTCTCTTTACGGCAATATACTTGTCCCAAAAGTTCATTGAAAGATTGATCAGATGCATGACAATCTTTTTATTCACAAGAAAAGATAATCCTTTCTAAGTTGACTTCAACTGTCAAATTCTTTGAAAGCTCTGCTATTTCAATTGTTCCAAGATGTCCTGAATAGAAATAAAAGGGGCAGAAATTCAGACTGGATTAATTTTCATTTAAAAATATAGAAGATTGGATGTGATTGTCTTTTTTTCCCCCTTTCAAAGAGGAGGAATCAACAGATCTTTTTTCTTCTTTTATCAATAAGGCTGTTTCTTTGTTGATCTGCAAGAAACTTTAGAAATTGAAGATTAAAACTTCAATATAACTACACAAAACTTAGCATTTATAAAATGAAAATAAACAATGTAAAACACCTATTACAGGGGAAAGAAACAATTTTCATGAGTAGGAAATCCTCCTTCAATTATAAACCATGTCCTTGAGTGTGTGCTCACACAACCTGATCACAGAATCAATATCTTTTTGAACATCCTGTTATTCCTATATCCACAAGTAATGCACAACGATGACTAATAGCTGTTTACTCACTGAGCTTGGAAACGAATCAGAGTTATTCCAGCTAATTAAATTGGCTTTGTGATATCATAACTGTTGTGGACTACATGGCACTAACAGTCAAATTCTAAGGACAAGGTCTAACAGCCTTTCATTAGTATAAAAGGTGATCCTCAAACCTAAAATCTTATTTAACAGAATGATCATAACAAAATCCCTATTGCATATAGAGAAGAATAGAAGGCTTGTCAGATGAAAGCCTAACTTTTGAAAGAACTGTACTCTATAAGCAGGGGGAAAAGAGGACCACCAAACAGTCATTTCGAGAATACACAATAGGAGTAGTAGAATTTTAATATGGTAAGTCGAAGGAACTGATTGATTTATAGGTCCAGTAGCCTGCTTCAGTTGGTATGAAAATAAATTCATGTGGAAGGCTATTCCAACAAGAAAGGGGACAAGGCTAGAAACTACTGAAAAAAATTAGATCTCCAAATAGCAAAAGAAGATCTCTACTTTTCATACGAGAAGTAAGAAATTGGGTTCATGGACCTTTTAGAATGAGTGGTAAACCAATGTTCTAGTAGACAGAAGCCGCTCAGTAGATAGCAATACAATCTTTTAATAGCCTAAGATGCACACAACATGTGAATAAACATCCTTTGTCATTTCCCATTTATTAAACCATGAAAACATAGATATACATTGGAACACATTCCAAGTGACTAAATCAACAAAAAGAAAAAGTACCAATCATTTGTATCTTATTATATTTGGACAGCATGAGAGTCACTTACACTGATGGCAAACATTTGAATAACCGGAGATTCCATATATCTTGAGAAACAGTAAGTATACTTAATGTGTCCTGTGGAAAACACGATGCACGAATGAAAGTTAGAGATAAGGGAGAGAATTACAAATACACGAGTCACACAAACATGTAAATAGCGAGAAAATACTATAAAAAGATAAATAGTAACTGCTTACACTCAATATTATGCTACTAATCAGTAGTAAAGCAGCATCTGCCTGCATATATGTTAAAAGAAAAATATATATGAATCATGGTAACTGCATATCTGAAATTTTAAAAGGGTCTTAAGAGAATATTTCAGCAAGCATCTCCAAACTCTAACAAGAATTTCCATCCAGAATATCTGAGATCACAAAATGAAAAAAACTGTTGTCCTCAAAGCACAATTGGTTGCTAATAAGAAGATCTGACATCAGAGAAAGCATAACTACCAAATGTTATCTGAGATATCTATGTGCTTAATTTCAGAGCAACCTATGTTCTTATTTCATCAGAAGATGAGCACTTTAAAGATAATTATGAGACTATTGCAAATTTGGCAATTAAATAATCAATAGCAGCAACCAGACCAAGATTACATCTCTTTTACTAACTAAAAAGATTAATTGCTAAGTTGTTCAACCAGTTTGATTGGTGGATTATAGATATAAGTTAACATGAGAATTAATCAATATGTTAAAGCACATGTTTCTAGTTATCTCAATCAGAATGCACATACATCCAGACAATCTATAACACAAAATGCCAAATGGAAGTCCTATTCCTAGAACTTTTTCTACCCATCCAACTATTGCTTAACCCAAAAACTGCCAAAAGTTCCAAGTAACAGAATTCCTAGACATAAAAGAACAGTGAAGTTGGTTAATATATATATATATATATATATATAAGAAAGAAAATCAGTTAATGATGACATTAATGTAGGCTAAAATGACACTTGACCCAACTGAAGTTGGCACTTCATGTGGTATTAGCTAAATCCTCCCTGAATACTTCTTGGCAATAATTTAAAATTTCAAGGCCCATAAGCAGTTTATCCAGCATCTGATTGCTTGCAGAAAGTACATAACAGACTACAGCTCTACTGTGGGATATTACAGTCTCAAATGACTAGTAATGCACAAAGTAGTTTAAAGGAGACACAAATTCATTACTTTCATGTAAGGAATAAAACTTACTACTGAGGTGACATTACTGAATGTAGGCAAACTGCGAATCACACATATCCATATCTTTTGCCAGCCTTTGTCAAACTGCAGAAATTTAGACAACTAGTCTGTAATATAAAAAATGTATGTAAAGTAACTACATAATGCATAAAGATTGTGACCGTCTTTCACAAAAAAGGACAAACCTTAAAAGAATACCAAGCAAACCAATATTTTGTGTTATCTGCAATGGGAACAGTGGAGATCTTGTACAACAGACTCCTTCCCCATTAGCAGCAAACTCATTCTCAGTTTATGCCACAATGAAATTCTCTTTTTAAACTCCAATCTTTGAACTTGATAGTCAAAAAAACTTGTTGACTTGCAAACATGTGCATACATTTTTAACCAAGTTAATTGGCATCATAAAATAGATTACTTGAAATTATTACAAACTAAATAAGAGTCATTCCTCAGTAGGTGCTTATAAGAGTTGATAAACACCTATTTACTCTTTGAATCCAAACTATCAGTTGCCAGTCTATTCTCTTTAAATCCAGACATCATATTTGACTAAAAGCAACCATAATTAGCCAGTATTCAAATTATATATTTTTATCTGTACAAAATGTTACGGGTGATCAAATGGTGGCAGTGACCCAATAGCCAATATACTTTTGTAATGGCAACAGCAATCCGGACCACCACAACAAATTGTCTCCATGAATCTTGGTTCACTCCTCTTCCAATAACTTTCAACCTTTTTTATTTCCTTATTTAAAAACTGTAACAGAGAGGGGAGGGGGAAGAGGCAAATACATAATCTCTCTTGTCTTGTTCTTGCAATAGACATGAAGACACTCTTTTAAGCTAGATTGTTTCAGAATTTCTTTTTCTTTGCTTCACCGTTCATAAACGAGTATCCATGGAAAGGAAAAGAGAGTCAAAAACAATGCAAGAACGATTTCTCACAGGAAAGCACAATATAGACAATTAAAATCATGGATAGGATGCGGGTTGGCAGCAGATCAAGGTAGATTTTTAAGGTAGCAATAACAAAAATGGTGTCATGATATCAGGATAGCTAACAGACTAATTGAGGGCATTCGAGAAGGAAAGGAGAAATAACCATCAGATTCAGTATATCAAAATTGGGGTAAAACAGATTTCTTCTCTTTTAGTACACAGAGCATGAAGGAGAGATCTAATTTGCTGGCTACTAGATGTCATCAGGTTTCTCTTAAATCAGGGCAGTAAAATGT
>SRSM01000592.1:0-54517 GCA_019593545.1 Apocynum venetum | reverse complement strand
GTTTTTTTATTGTTGCAAATTCATTGCAAACTTGCAAAGGATTAATTGTCTATGACATATCCATTTCAATATTGCAATGGATTGCACATAAAACAATTTATTCGGTTGCAACGTTGCAAAGGATTTGCAAAAAACAACTTAATTTTTTATGTATATTTATAAATAAATTATTAAGTATAGAATAATATTTTATTTTAAAAAATTAAAAAATGATTCAGGGTTCCATAAAAATTCTTAAACTAGTTATTCACCATAAAATCATATAATTATAAAATTTATAATTAAAGTATATAATTTTAATAATATAGTTTAAAATATATAATAATAGTTGTGACAATAACAATTAAGAGAATAAAAAATAAATTATATAATTTTTAAAAATTTTACTACTCTTGTCTGCATATATTCTACTTAAAGACAACATTGAAAAACCTATTAGGTTTTATCCGATTTTCTCAACCTAATTAAATCAATCCCTCTAAGACAACAAATATCAAACACTTGGTGTTCAAACAGTGTGTGAAACAATGTGTTGAAGTAGATAATAGAAATAAAGCAAAGAACACAAAGATTTATAGTGGTTCGGTTTATCCAACAAAACATAATCCACTACTTTGAGCTATTTACTCAAACATTTCACAAAATCTTTCACTAATTTTAGCATAAGATATTACAAAGAGACTCACCTAATTCACTTTAGGGTTTACACAAAAACCTCTTACCCAATCAAGTTTCACCAAACTCCTTGAGTTTTACAACACAACATTGATTATACACTTATCTCTAATACAACAATTAATGAATAAACACACTTAAGATAATCATAATTATCATTAATTCAATGCTCACTCTAACCCTTAGAATTTTAGGCTCAATGCAAGCACACGTATGATATGTGGTCGACCGCACCTGTACATTAGCCATGCAACACAAGATTCCAATCAACTCTTAAAGTTGCGGAATCTATTTTATAAAACTTTTAAGTATATACATGTATTTTGAAAACCATTTCAAATATCCAAGTCATGTTTTATCTTTATGAAGTACATTTTGAAAAACATTTACTTTTATTGAGCAACCTATAGAATAATATTCATAGAGATAGACCCAGAGATATCTAAGTGATATCAATATTTAATACTATACCTCTAGATCCTATCTAATCCAGAAACACTTATCTTTCACTTTTGATAACATACGATCTTTCCTGAAGACTTGAAACTTCGATCTTGCATTTAGACATTTGAATCCTAAAAAGCTATCACTTGTATAATTAAGACATTAGTCCTCATCATTGTTTGTCATTAATCAAAATTAAGACATTAAAAGCTTTAGGGATTTCAATCTCCCCATATTTGATGATGACAAATATTGATGCAATGTGATAGATAAAACAATTAAGTGCAATGATTCAAAGTAAGGAAGTGTTTATAGAATATGTATGAAACAATTTAAAACGCTCTCCTTATAATATACTAGGTATTTGTAAGATATCACATATATCATATAAAATATTTATAGTTTAATGATATAAAGAAATATATTAATGAAACATTTTGGAACAAATATTGGATCTAAAAAAATGAAAATATTCATTGTAAGTGTATGAGATCACTTCCTAGCTTATATAGGCTCAAATGAGCCTATTTTTCCACCAACCTTTGTATCATCCTTCCTTCTAGTCTAAAAACAATTATGATTCAATAATAAAGTCTCCCCTATCATATGCATAAGTTTTGCAAAACGTTTAACAGAGTTCCTTTGTAACTCTTATAAACAACAACAACAAAAAACAATACAACACAACACAAACTAACACAAACAACCCAAACTATTTTCACACAACTAACAATCAAAAAAACATGAGATATATCATTCAACATAAGGCCAACCAGCTATCAACACACAATTCATATTCTCCTTCATCTCTAAAAAAAAAAATTAAAACTAAGGATAACCATACTTAACCTTTTAAAGCTGTTTCTTCTATATCTTGGTTTGATGAACTTGACCTTGAAGTTCATTTCAATTTTCCTGAACAAATGGTTAGTTTCCAAATATTTATATATTGCAATCAATAGTAGTTTTATCCCCTTTGTCATCATTTAAAAAGAATGGATAAAAAGGATAGAACTAAGCCGATAAACAATAAAATCCCTCAACTACCAATGAATCATAATGGGGAATAACAATGCATTTATAATTGAAATAACAAATTACAAAATAGAGTTCAAAGTTTTGTAACCAGAAATAAGTGTAAATAACAGGAAAAAAATATATCAAGCAACGGGAGGGAGAGTCCAAGGCCTTCTCATATAAACTTAGCCTTGGAAGAGGATGGTCCAACAGCTGCTCAACGGGCGAGGGCATGTCACCATAAGATAACGCGTACACCGTTACTCGGTGTAGAAATATCAACTTGAAACCGTGAAGCTCTTCCAAGTGATATTTGTTATCTCAATGTCATAGTATTCCACCCTTGATGCCACATCTTTGATATTTGCGTTGAGTGTCTTGAAGTGATTATCGAAAGTGTTGAACATCGAACCAATCTGGGATGAGATTTCTTCTAAAGCACTTCAGATGGTGAGATGTGAAGTGGATTCTTCTTCCTCCCCAACTTTTTCTTTACCTTTAGCCTTCTTTAGTTCTGGTGCCTCAGGAGGAATGTCATCTTCCTCATCAAGATTGAGTGATCGTTTAATTCCCCGTGATCCTTCGGCCTTTTCCGGGGCAGATTCCTCACCAAGACTGTCTTCCTCAAGGATAATTGGTTGGTCTTTGCCCATCAACCTTGATGTCTCATTGGTTGCCATAGAAATCTCTTCCGAAGACATATTCTTCTTCAAATCTCATTTGTCATTGAGACATAAAGCCTGTATTCTCTTGAAAGAGGCAAAATTGAACTTGGGCACATATTTTGTGTCCTTCAATTCTGGCAATGGGATGTTGAAGAACTGGAAGATTTTGGTCAACAATCTTCCGAAGGGCAAACTTATGGGAACACAATTACTCTTCTCAATGGTAGCCATCATATGTTCTACCATGATATAGCCGAGATCCACCCTTATTCTCTTTACCAAACATGAGAAACATATGCATGAAAGTGATTATGGTTTTGTGTCCCTTAGTTGGTATGAAAATATTAGTGCACATATGATGAAAGATGTGATGCTCAAAACTAAACACATTCGCTTCTCCCTTAACTAAGTTCACAAAAGGCTTTCCCTGTGTAAAGATCTTTTCAAAACCCTCAATACAGAAATCCTTGTGTTTGCACTTTTGATGAGTATTGAAGTACTCAATCCTATCAAAAGGAATCTCCAACATCTCATCTAAACCAATAGAAGTGAATTGAATATCTTTCCCATTTATCCTTGAAATATAAGTAGCACTTCTTTCCAAATCACCCTTTCTTTCTTGCACAACAACTATCAACGGAAATGTATTCAGCTTCAGTGGTAGAAAGAGGTACGCATGCTTGTTTCTTACTATACTATGAAACTAAAGAATAACCAAAAAATTGACAGTGACTACTAGTACTTTTACATTCTACTCTACAACCTGCATAATCTGCATAAATATATGCTACTAATTCAAATGTCATAGATTTAGGATACTACAAACCAAAATCTATAGTCTCTTTCAAGTAATTAAGAATATGTTTGACAGCAATTAAATGGGACTCTATAGGAGATTATTGAAATCTAGCACATAGGCAAACAAAAACATAATATCGGATCTACTAGCAGTTAAGTATAAAGACTACTAATCATACCTCTATATGTAGTTTGATCAACCATCTTATCATTTTTATCTTTGTCCAATTTAATGGATGTGGCCATAGGAGTATCGATCTTCTTTGAATTAGTCATACCACATCTTTTCAGTAGTTCTTTTGTGTACTTGGCTTGGTTGATGAATTTACCTTCTTTTGCTTGTTTAATTTACAACCCAAAGAAGAAGTTCAACTCACCCATCATGCTCATTTTAAACTTATCCTGCATAGTCTTAGAGAAATCTTTGCACATATTTTCATTAGTAGCATCAAATATGATATCATCAACATATATTTGAACAATCAAAATATCATGCGCTTTGTTTTTAATAAATAGTGTAGTATCTACTATTCCTCTAGAAAATCCTTTTTCAATAAGAAAATTGCTAAGTCTTTTATACCAAACTCTTCGTGCTTGCTTTAAACCATATAAAGTTTTTGAAAGCTTGTACACATGATTTTCATAAGATTCATGTATAAAACTAGGAGGTTGTTCAACATACACTTCCTTTTGGATGAAACCATTTAAAAAGACACTTTTAACATCCATTTAAAATAATTTAAAGCCTTTAAAGGAAGCAAATGCAAGTAGCATTCTAATGGACTCTAATCTAGCAATTGGAGCAAAAGTCTCATCATAATCAATGCCATCTTCTTGATTATATCCTTGAGTAATAAGTCTAGCCTTATTTCTAGTGACAATGCCATGTTTATCAAGTTTGTTACTAAAAACCCATTTTGTACCAATAATGGTGTGGTTTGAAGGTCTAGGTACAAGTTCCCAAACTCTACTCCTTTCAAATTGATTTAGCTCATCTTGTATGACAATAATCCAAAAATCATCACTAAGAGCTTTATCAATGTTTCTAGGTTCTATATGAGACAATAATGCAAAATTATCAACAAAGTTTATAAAGCGTCTTCTTGTTCTTACCCCTTGCCGATGACTTCTTCATTTTCATCCTTAGGTATTGAAAGATCTTCATTTGATTGAACAAAATATTTGTTCATTGACTCCATAGGTAGCTTTTAAATATCACATTCATTCTCATTTCTTGGCAAGTAAATGTTAAATTCATCATATACAACATGAATGACTTATTCAATAATCATAGTTATCTTATTATACACACGATAAACTTTTCTTATTGAAGAATAGCCAATAAATATACCATTATCGGATTTCTTATTAAACTTATCGAGATTGTCCTTGACATTTAAAATAAAACATTTACAACCAAATACCTTAAAATAAAAAATGGAAGGAGTTTTGTCAAAAATGAGTTCATAGGGGGTTTTCTTCACACAAGGTCTAAGTAGCACTCTATTCACAATATAGCAAGAAGTATTTACAGCTTTAGTCCAAAAATACTTTGGCAAATTATTTTCACATAACATGGAACAAGCCATTTCTTGTAAGGTACGATTTTTCCTTTCAACAACACTATTTTGTTGAGCGGATTTTGCAACTGAAAAATTGTGAGAGATTCCATTCTCATCACATAATTTTGTAAAGCTACTATTTCAAAATTCTCTACCATTATCACTTCTGATGGAGATAAGTTTGCATCCAATGATGTTTTGTACTTGTTTAAAAAACTTGGCAAAAACTCCAAAGGCTTCATCTTTCCTCAACAAGAATAATACCCAAGTAAATTTAGAAAAGTCATCAACTATCACATATGCATATAATTGCCACCAAGACTCATTGTTCTCATAAGACCAAATAAATCTATATGTATAAGTTCAAGAGGTTTTGAAGTAGATACCATTTTTTTATTGTTTGAAATAACTCTTAACTTATTTTCCATATTGACATGCATCACAAATACGATCTTTTCTCAAAATGAATGTTAGGCAATCCTCTAACATATTCATGTTTTGATAGGCTATGCAAAGTATACATCCTAATGTGTCCTAATCTACGATGCCAAAGATATATCATCATCTTTCAAAGCAAGACATTTAACATCTTGTTCAACTAAATCATCAAAGCAAAGATCATACATATTTCCATTTCTATTTTCAACAAAAACAATTTTGTTAGAGCAATCATTAAGAATCAAACATGAATCCTTGTAGTTTTGAATATGAATTTGAAATGAGTATTTAATTCAAAATTTTCAATTCAAAAATATATACATTTATTTAAAAATATAAATTTATTAAATAAAATTATATTTCTAATATTTGTCATAAAGAATTCTTATTTTATAAGAATTAAACTCTCTACATTAATGGAGTAAATCTTACGTAATTTCTATTATTATTTTGAATGGATTATTTTAATTAAAATTTTCTATTTTAAAACATATATTTTTATAGAGTATATAAAATTTATTAAAACAAATTACCTTTCTAATATTTATCAAATAAGTCCTAATTTAGATTGATTCAAATTCTCCTATATTAATTAAATAATTTGGGGGTGTGCTAAATGTAACACCCTTTGGACAAAAATACCATTATATATGTAAAAATTATTTTAAAACAATTATTTTCACTAGTAGTTTGTTAGTATTTAGTCAATAACCTTACAATTTACTAGTAAATCACAGGCGAGTAGTAGATATTATTTACACATAATCAAGATATATAAATTAAAAAATATTAATTTAACTCAAATTTTATTTTACAAAATTAACATATTATCTTTTATTTTATTATTTAAAATATAAGCCAAATGTTAAATGGTCATTCGAACAAAAAGATAAATTATGGCGAAGAAAAAACTACCAAAACTATGTTATTTAACTCGTCCATTTAAAAAAATATTAAAACTAAGACCATATTGTTGAAAAATAATAAAAACTTATTTTACATAACTAATTTTGTATTTTATTTTATTTTTTCAAAAGACAAGAAAAATGTTACAAGTCATTTTAACCAAAAACAAATTATGGAAAAAGGAAAAACATAAAACTGTTTAAACTACGTATGTTAAAAAACAATTAAAACTTATTTTACAAAAATAATTTTAAAAAAATTCATTTGATTATCATTGAAGATGCTCTTATGGAAAAAAAATATAAAACTGTTAAAACTAAGTAATAAAAAACAATTCAAACGTTTTTTACGAAAATAATTTTAAGAATCATAAAAAAATCTCTTTGCCGTGCCCGCCTCTATCTTAAATTTTCTTTTTAAAAAACCCTATCCCTCATCTCTATCCCTCATTTTCTCACCCTAGCCTATCCTTCTTGTTCTTGCAGATGTGATCTTTCGGAGAAAGAAAATTCTGAGCATAGGAAGCGACTTTGATTTTGGCTGTTTTTGAGTTGTATTTGAGAGATCTGCTTTTGGGTGGCTTTGATTGTTCTCAATTCTTGTTCTTTTTGGGAAAAATCAGCTACTATTTTTAACTGGTAATTTTTCTCTTTCTAGCATTTTGAATTATTAACTAAATTTCTACAACTAGGTGTTTTGTGGGCAAAATCGAAATGCCCGTGAAATGGCTTGCTCAGTATATGTGTGAAATTCAGTTGGTGCCGAAGTATCTCTGTCATTTTTTTTTTCTATTGAAGAAAATATAATTAATCAAAAAGTAAGAACGGAAAGATTTGAAAATGCTTGCAAACTTTGAAAATTTAAGTGGCTGATAACATGGGTTGCCTCTTTTCTTTTTCTTTTTTGTTGATAAATATGGGTTGTCTCAAATGTGTGTGTGTGTGTGTTTTTTTTTTTTTGGTATCAGAACAAGGATGGGAATTCAATGCATGAAGGATCAATTACAACTCTGGTTGGCTAGGTGGAAGCTTTTGTGGTGTACGCTTTGGGTGCGGAAACAAGTGTGGTCTCAACGGAGATATAAATATATAAATATATTTTTAAAGGATAAAATATAAAACATTACACATTAAAATAAAAAGTATTACATTAAATAATCTTATCATTACACAATACATTCATAAAATAAAATACACAGTACATTAAAAAAATATCTTTCACTTGAAGGAGAATTTGATGAAGATGGTCAAAATACACATATTTACAATTGTAGGTTCAAATCAAACTTATACGTTTTCATTTTACGCTTGTTACTTTGAATAGAAGTACTTGAAATGGACCAATTAATCAGAAATACTTCAGGATCAACGATAAGAACAAAAGTTTCTAATTTGAACATCAATTCAAACAAATTGATTGTCTATAAGAGGATAGCACGTATTCTGTTTTTTTACGTACATAGAGAGCGACAACTCACAGCATTAAATTAAATGTCTAACTAACGCAAAGCGGATAAGTAGAGCAAAACCCTTCATTATAATAGGACCACACAGCTTCGCCAAGACATGCAAAACACATGCCAAAAAAATAAAAAAATATTAAATAAACTTTAGATAAAAGACTATATTCATAAAAAATATAAAAATAAAGAACGAAATAGGCCATTTTGCTGGGAAACTATTGAAAACCACCCCTAATGTTCTAGAAATTCTTGAAGATTCCTAAATATTTCTTATGTGAAGATATTTTAGAAGAGGTTTCTAGATAAAGTCCATTAGATTCTTAAAGAGAAAAAATTGAATAATAATCATATAATCAAATTAATTTTCACCGTTCATGGAGGAGGTGGAGTAGTATAAATAGGGGTGAGTTATAGTCCTTGTAATCAACCGAGTAAAAAATCAAGAGAACTAGTGAGTAAGAAAATGAGAGTTCCAACTTTTCTTTGTGAGTGTTCTTGTATAAGTTTTCTTGGAATATTCTAGTGAGGTGTCTTCTGTAAAATTTATCTTGTATAATAAAAGTCTTGTTTTGTATACAAATAAATCTCAAATTTCAAGCCATTCTTTCTTTCAAATATATTCAAGCACCTCACTCAAAAAATCTTAAACGCTACAAAATATAAATGCTCAAAGTTTGCAAAAAAAGAAAAAATTCTCAATTTTCTAATAGAATTTAAAAGCTTCAAAGAAGCTTATGTCTTATGCTTCTCGGTGATTTAATGCTTGAATGAGATGCTCTTTTAGGAGTACTGCAATTTCTGGGCAGCCATAAATTGTCCACCTACTAATTTTGACATAATTGCAGCAGACAAATCTGAAAACATTTCAGATTCAACACTGTGATATATCTAATCAAATTTCAATTTGGGGCGATATATAATTCTTGAATAACAAGGGAGAAGGAAAATGAAGAGGTCTATGCTCTATATTCCTTTTCACCATGTCAAAAATCAAACACAAAGATACAAATGCAGCGAAGAGATACATTGGTGGCCTTAATGAATGTTTAAGAAAGAAGCCCCAAAATGTTGTTTCAAGAGGTGCCTATAGTTTCAATCTATATAAATTAATTTCGCTCAATAATTATATTTATTGTAAATGTTAGTAATAGTGAAGTGTGAAAGGATATAACTTATAAGCATTGAACACAAACATTGGAATGCATCTGCGGAATATTGGCCTTTTTTTCTTCTTTTTTTTTTGAAAATCAAGGCTTTTATTAAAAAGGTAGGACCAAACAGCCATCCAGAATACAATTCAATCAGGACTACCGACACCACAGTCCTACCACAGCAAAGCTACCACCGAAACCGAAAAGAACAAAAACAACTAGGACTAATACAGTCAGAACACATACATCCAAAATGAAAAGAAATAAACAAAAAGACAAGCTTTTTTGAGATGGAATGCATCTTCATCCTGCCACTTTTTCTTTTTCTTTCATTGTGTATTTTGTGCCTTGACATGTGTTAGGAAAAACGACTAACACATCAGAGAGATTAATAACAGCGAAAGCAATAAGAAACACCAGGATTTAACGTGGTTCGGAATATCCTAATCCACGGTGCTCAGTCGGAGCACACCCTCACTATAATCAGTATGTTACACCCTCAGTACAAAGTACAAAAGCCTTAAGACAGTTCTCTACGCTCAAGCAGTACAAAGGAACGGATTAATCCGTGATACAGAGAGCAAGAAACCAAGGGTTTCAGAGAGAAAACAGAGATAAGCACTTGAGAGGATAGAAACACAGAGAGAGGCCGGAAAACCTTTCTTCGTCTGGCTAGGTTTCAGAATGAAGAAAAGAACAATATATACTTAGGACATCCGGGTGTGGATTAGTTTTGCCCGATCCACACGGTTGACCCGCGAGCCAAAACTGGGTATGATCCGATCCGGTTCCTTTCTTCAGCCTAGACCAGAAGTAAACAAAACAGAAGCCTAATTAACAACAATAACAAACACAAGATTATTGTTCAGACAATATAGGCTAATCATTGGGTGTATGCCATTCTTGATTTTGAGGGCAGAATCCAACAAACTCCACCTTGAACTCAAAATCAAATAAAAATACAACTATAGTGAGGGAGTTAGCTCCAATAACATCATTGCACTTCCTTTTTCGGCCAATTTCCAGTTTGATCAATGTGAAGCAAGTCCCTGCATTTAAAGAATTTATCAGTAGGCAAAATCTTAGTTCCAAAATCAGCAGGATTATCATGAGTACTAATTTTCTCAACATCAACAACACCATTAGTAACCTTTTCTCTGATAAAATGGTATTTGACATCTATATGCTTGGTTCTTTCATGATAGACAGGGTTCTTACACAGATACAAAGAACTTTGGCTATCAGTGAAAATAATAGCCTTAGTTTTTATGAATTTCAATTCTTTCAGTAAACCTTGAAGCCAAATGACTTCTTTAATGGCCTCAGTAGTAGCAATATATTCTGCCTCAGTGGTAGATAAAGCAACAACATATTGTAACTGAGATTTCCAAAAATACAATTTCCAGCAATAGTGAAATAATAAGAAGTAGTAGATTTTCTACCATCTTTATCACCGGCAAAGTCAGAATCCACATAACCTACCAGATCAAGATCATCAGACCATTTTGAATAATGTAGACCAAAATTCCAAGTGCCATTTAAATATCTCAACAACCATTTCAAAGCAGACCAGTGTTCTTTACCTGGGTTAGCCATGAATCTGCTTAACAAACTTATAGAATAAGCAAGGTCAGGTCTAGTAGAAACCATAGAATACATTACAGATCCTATAGCCATCCTATAAGGCACATTTTTCATTTCAGATTTCTCATTTTCAGTTGTAGGACAAAATTTAGTGGACAACTGGAAATGAGCAGCTAAAGGCATGTTAACAGGCTTGCAAGAGCTCATAGAAAATCTAGAAACAACCTTTTTCAGAAAAGATTTTTGAGAAATAAATAAGTATATTCTTCCTTAATTTTGTTATCTATATATAGTATATTCATAGGAATGGATCAAAACTTGTCATTTTAATAATCTTATATTAAAGGTCAAATGCTTTTAGATTATTTTAGGAAAGGTATTTGTTCCCCCCCCCCACTCCACTCTTCTCTTCAATTTTTGGGTCTAAAAAGAGGTTCAGTATTTATAATATCAGTGTTAGAAAAAAAAAATCAATAAGGTAAGGTGTGTCTAAGAAATTGTTTTTTTTTCAGTTTAATTAATCAATCAAAAGAATACATATAAATTTTCCTTTGGTCACCCCATGTATATATAGCTAATTAACATTCATCTTCTCCACAATAATAAAAAAAAATAAAAAAAGAAGTGGTATCAAGGAGTACAAGTAAGCTATGGAATTATGGCAACCTTATTGTAGTGTTTTTTTTTCCTTCTAGGAAATACTTGTATTGTTTCAGTGAATATAACATTTAATACATTTGATACAAGTATTCATAATAGCGGTCTATGAATAATAGACATGTGCAACATTTTCCCCTATTTAAGTTTGTCGCTTGCTTATACCTTCATAGAACCACCAAATCATATTTGCTCACCCCTTGGCTTCAACTTCTCAGGTCTCTTCATTTCATAGTTTTGTACATCTATTTTATATGCTTACATATGCTTTGATGCTTTGCAGCTTCATCTTGGTAATATATAGTGATAAGTGGATCAATCATATATTCTGATTTCTCTTCTTTTATTTGTTAGCCTTCTTCTTCATCATTCCGATGAATTCTTAATTACATAGATACTTTATATTTAGTACAACATATATACTTTATTTAGTAGAAAAATATAAATAGCATCCACATACATTAAGGATGCTTAATGTTGGTTTACTGTATAACAGAGGCAGTTACAACTGACTAAGTACACTCACTTCTAACTAGAGATTTCTAAGTTGCAGCAGGTGAGATCGTGGGACTAAATGTTGGGCAAATAACATGGGCGCACGGGAATCGTGGGATATATTGCAAAATATACAGAAAGGTAATGAATTGGTTCGTGGTTTATCTATTTATAAATTGATTCCTTAACAGAGTTTACCTACGTACCTTGGATTGAAATTTTTGCCCTCTTTATCCTCTTTCTAATATTTGATAAAACTTTAAGATCTTGTCTAGTTTAATCTTAATTTACTTGGATCAGCTGGAGACAGAAACAAATATTGAATAAAGAACTCTTTTATTTTCTTTTATAATTTCATATCCTAAAATTTATTTATATAATTGCTAACACTAATTTCACGCTTATCAATCTTTTATAATTTCCGATCCATGCAGGAGTTTCAACTCGTGTTGATGAAAAGCTTCGTTGCCTATCAAAAAGATCCGATTGTCAATACATATTCAAATTCCTTCTCACAGAAAGAAAGGAAAATGAAGAGGCCTATGAACCTGAAATGCTCTCAATTGGACCTTATCACCATGGTAAAAGCAAATATGAGAAGCTGGAAATGTATAAGCTGGAATACTTGCAAGGAATTCTCGAACGAAATAACGAAAAGAGTGCCAAGAGATATATTGATGCCATAGTACCATATGGAGAAGCTGCCAAATGCTGTTATTCAAGAGATGCCAACTTGAATCAAGATTTCGATTTCCTGGAAATGTTGCTCCTTGATGGTTGCTTCATCGTTGAATTCCTCCGAAAATATAGTATGGATAGAGAGAAATTGAAGGATGACCCTGTTTTCAGAATGAAATGGCTAGTAGAAATCTTGTGCAGAGACATGCTCTTGTTTGAAAATCAAATCCCTTTTTTTATACTTCAATTATTGTTTGAGAAGACTAAAACTGAAGGCCAAGACGAACCTGACCTGAAACATTTAGCCATATACTGTTTTAATCATTGCATTGCAGCTGATAAAGTTTCTGAATCTTCTTATATCATCAATCAGCCAGATGAACATGTCTTTCATCTTCTCAGCCTCATGTATGATAGCTGGTGCTCCTCTTTTGCTGAAGGCAAATATATAAGAGTAGAAAAAGGAGAAGAACATTATTTTTCAGTGGTCGATCTAAAAAGGTTGACTAGCAATTTGTCTCAAGCGGATGACTTATTTACTGATCTAGAGTACATAAAAAGTGTCAGTGAGCTCGAAGAGGACGGGATAGAATTTAAAAAGGCAGAGGGGAGATCATGGCTTGATATTAAGTTCAAGAATAAGGTAATGGAAATTCCACCTCTTGTGGTTCAAGATCATACAGAATCTCTACTTAGAAACATAATTGCCTTTGAAGAATACACGATTGATCCACGTTATAATGGCAAAGTTGTGAGTGACTATACAACATTGATGAATTGTCTAGTGAATTCATCAAAGGATGTCCAAATCCTTCGTCACCGGAAAGTGATCACAAATTTGTTAGGCAATGATGAAGTTCTTGCGGACATGTTTAACAGAATCAGTGGTAATGTGTCACTGAATTGTCCATGGTTTTCTTACCAGAAAATATTTCGGGATGTGAATAAGCATTGCAGCAAACGAAGGAATCGATGGATTGCAGATTTGAACAAAAAATATTTTAACAATCCCTGGTCGATTACTGCATTTCTGGCTGCAACTATTTTGCTTGTGCTCACTTTGATACAGACTATATTTTCCATAATTTAAGTAGCATGGTAAGGAAAATAGAGGTGGTTTGTATGTTTAAAGTCTTGTCTGTCTTTGTTGGTGTGTGATTTACCAAAACAAAAAAAGTCTTTGTTCTGGTGTGAATAGTTTTAATACTTTGTTTGCTTAAGAATATTTGAAAAGTAAAGGATTTCGTACTATTTCTTGCATTTTGCTTCAGAGTTTGATTAAGGGAGAAAGTATATGACTCTTATTCGAAAATGAAAATTTGGTCTAATCAAATTTTTAAACTGACATTTTATGTCAGACTATATGATATTTGTTAGATATTAACAAGTTTTTTACCGATATCACAAGACATTAAATTATATTTTGCTCCACTTATAATAATATAGTAAGACTACAATATTGCTCACAATTACATAGAAATTAAAAAAGAATTACAATCCATGAGAATTAATGTGGTTTGTGCAACAATTCTTTGGCTATCTGCTTTCTACATCTACTTGCAACCCTTCGGGAGTTAATTCCAGGCTTCCAGCGTCCCATGAATTTTCTTTGATTTTTTCTCTTTTTTTTTTTGAGGCAACTTTTCTTTGAATTTTAACTTACCTGAAATACTGACCTTCCACTTGGACTGGAGCACTTTGAATTGGTGATGGGCTGCGCTTAGATGACATATCAGATGGGAAACATATACCAATTGGTACGCAAAAGCAGTAGTGAAATCTTACAAGCAATTAAGAATCGTGACTATACGCAAAAACATATACCAATTGCGAGAGCTATCGGAAAGATAACTAAATCTTGCTCAGATTCCTTTTCACACAGGAAAAGGAAAATGGAGAGGTATATGAACCGGAAATGCTTGATATTGGATCCTATAAAAAATCAAGAGCACGCCTTCTAAGAAGGCAACAACGACAGCAACAGCTGCAGCAGGGCCGGCCTTCAGAATCGGGAGGCCACATGCGAAGAGAAAAATGTGGCCTATTATTCTCTTAGGCAATTTTTCGAATAAGTTCAGTGGTGAACAGTGGGATTTATGCTTTCATAAGAAAGCCTCTTCTCGAATAAGGTGGGAGTAGCTTTTATAGTTTTGGTTAAAAGTTAAAAACCTCCTTTAAAGAAAAAATGAAAACGAATGAAGTGGGAGCAAATTAAGGGTTTTGATTAAAAATTAAAACTAAAAGCGAAAAAAAGGGAATAACTTTTAGAGTTTTGGTTTCAAATGAAAACCCTATGCCGCTGCTTGGGACGCATAGGCTCAAGACCGGCTTTGAGCTGCAGCAATCTCAAATACTAGACATGAAAAGGCTTATGTCATTACTCGATGAAAATGATAACAAAGCTCCAACTCTCCTCAAATGAAGCAAGATGCAGCATCAACAGGGGCAATATTTTCTAACATAGGTGATAATCAGCAAGGATTTCTCTATTTCAAATAATTTTCATATTATTTACTTATTGGTTGTTCAAGATATTTATACAAAATTACCATCCAATCTACTTTTCTACTTGAGCTTAAATTTGGGGAGAAAAAAAAGTTTTGGTGAAAGTATGAGATATATATTATCAGGTTTTTGAGATTCCCCTACTAGTACAAGAACCCTCATCAAATTAATTAGTAGCTCATAGGTGAAATGCATGAGTTGCCTGATTCTTTAAAATGGATAATGGTAGAAATAAAAGTGGAAAATGGTAGAAAATAAATATGTAAAAGATATAAAGAATCTCATAGTTACATTGGAATAATTTTCTAATAGCTGTAAATGAACATTCTTTACCGATATCTTATAAAGTTAATTAATCAAAGATTTTATGTTATTTTATTTTAATGTTTTAGAGCTTAGTATAAGTTAATGGGTTAATGTCTTCCTACAACAATCTTTGAGGTTTGTAGCTAATACAATAATCTCTTGTATTTCTTCAATTTGTCTGGTAAACAATTTTGAGTTCTTTTTCTCTTTTATTTCATATTTCGTCTTATCATTACATGCATCAAGCTTACATGTGCGCACACACATACACACAAACACAATGCTTAATGAGGCAAGATTGGTGGCTACATTTCATACCGAAAAGGAGGGAATTGACTATAATGAGGTATTTTCTCCAATGGTAAAACATTCATCAATTATAGTTATGTTGGCCTCGATAGCATATATGGATTTGGAGCTAACTCAACATTTTGTAAAAATTGTGTTCTTACACGATGACTTGGTGGTATAGAAAATTGGGTTTGCAAACTAGACAAATTGTTGTATGGATTGAAGTAATTTATAAGACAATGGTACAAACGATTTGATAAGTTTATACATCAGAAGCAAGTATGGTCATTTTGTGTACTTTCGCAAGCTACAAGATGTTTCATACATCTATCTATTCTTATATATTGATGATATGTTGATTGTATCGAATAACTAAATAGAGATAGACAAGTTGAAGGTTCTGTTGAACAAATAGTTTGAGATAACAGATTTAGGGGAAGCCATGAAGATTCTCGTAATGGAGATAGGTAGAGACAAAAAGAGCAGCAAACTCTCTTTGACTCAAAAATAATATTTGAAGAAGATGCTACAATGTTTTAGCATGAATGAAATCCAAAACTTGTAAGTACCTCACTTGCTCCTCATTTGAAGCTTAGTATTACATTATTTCCTAAAACTGACGCAGAGTGATAATACATGGCAAAAGTTTCATATGCTAATGCGGTTGATAGTTTGATGTATGCAATGTTGTGCATATTTACGGATATTTCTAAAGCAGTTGAAGTTGTGAGCAGATATATGCATGATTCAAGCAAAGATCATTGGCAAGTTGTGAAATAGATTCTTTGATATTTGAAAACACCGTAGATATTAGATTAATATTTGAGTATGACAAATCACTTAGTTAATGTGTAGTTCGATATTATGATTCTGACTATACAGTTGATATAGATAAGTGATGATCTACAATTGACTACTTGTTTACTTTAATCAAAGTATGAGTTAGTTAGAAATTTAATTTACAATCAACTAGAGCTAAGCCACCTATGTTCCAAGTCACAATAATTATAGAAATTAATTTAACTAGTTAAAGAACATAAAAAGCTCCTAACTCACTTCAAGCTACTCTTCCAATTCAATAAATGTGTGAATAACTTGGTCATCTTCATTTACAAAAGACAAACCAACAGCCTTGGCCACATCTAGTGTCTCTTCTGCCTTCTTTAACAGCTGAGTATTTCGGCGCCTAATGTCAGAATCATAAATAGAAAAGGTCGGCAACTCCTCTCCTTCATTGCCCCCAAATTCCAAAAAATTTCCTTTCTCTTTGTGCCGCAAATTTTTTTTGTACTTCTTTGCCCTTTTCCTTCTTGACTTCACTCATGTAGACTGAATATGATAGCTCGTTAGCTTTCTGAACTCAGAGCTTACACTGACACTTCGGACACATTTAGAACAATTTGGATTTTCCAAACATAGTGAGAACTCTGTAATAAATTATTATATAATTCATAATTAATATAAGAATAATTTTTAAAGAATCAAAATTATTGTTTCAACACTCAATCTAAATAAAAAAAAATAAAAATAATACAATTTGAATTTTCTAAATGTTCATGGGCTACTGATGAGCCTGTGAAAAAAGTAAGGGTATTTCTCCATGTGAGTACACAACTAATTAGTTCAAGTCAACATCAAGCTCAATTGCCACAATTTCCCTTTATGGACACGTCATTTGCCCAGTTGTCATTAATCCCTTCACCATTATCTCTATCTTTCTCCAGCCCAAGCCCACCACATACTAATGGCCCATGCATCTCCTCAACATTTTGTAGTTGCCCATATCCAATTTCCTCTTGTCTCCCATTAATAGTTAAATTGGTGCATTCTCACTGTTAAATAAATTTATCAATTATTAAATAAAATATGGGTAATACAATTTGCTATTGACATTTTGTATTGAATATAACTTTTAAAATTTATCGTCAACTCATTTGACATTATGTAAATTGACATTTCACTCATTAAAAGTTACTTAACAAAATTTATTTAATGTTAACTGTCAACTCATTTAACATTATGTAAATTGATATTTCACTCATTAAAGGTTACTTAACAAAATTTATTTAATGTTAACTGTGTAACGTTAACGTTGAAGATGTTCTAAGAATGAGATAGACACAAGTAATGAGACCATATTAGCTCTAGTTAACAAATATTCTTATTCAAAGAGATAAACATTAGAAAGGAAATGAAGCCAAGATCTTGACAAATCACACCAAATAAAGAGATTATAATGCTTTGAAGAAAAATGAATGATAAATAACATTCATTTTTACACCATTCTTATTTCACTTTTTGTCTATAGTTTGTCTTTCTAATCTTCTTAATGTTAGAGAGAAAATGACATTTTATGTTAAAAAGCTCTAGAAATTGAAGAAATCAAGAATATGGAAGACGTACAAACCTGAATAAATTCTACAGGAGTTTCTCTTTTGGTTCTTCTTGTCATTTATTTATGTCTTCATTTTAATTTTCTTGATGAGTAATTTATTTATGTCTTCATTTTAATTGTATGATGAGTAACTAATTTTTGTTAGTAATAATATCAACTAATTTTTTTAACCGAATGGTCAGCCAATTTCGAACTTTGTGGCTTTATTTGTACAATGTATTCTTTTTGTCTGAGTAAGTTTTTGGCTGCTTCAGTACATGGTGGAAGTTCATGCATTATGTATAAGTTTTTTAGGAGTAAGATAACATTATTAAATTTTTGCTAAATTGGAGTAGAATTATTATGGTTAATTACATGGTTGTGGACTTGTAGAGTTTGATTTGGTGCACGTAATAGGATTTCCTCTGCTGTTTTGCCAAATGCTCTTGCTGATATTGTACCAGTATGATCCATCAAATGTACATTCAGCTTACACCTATAATTACATGATGTCAATAATCTGAAAAAGTTAAATTAAATGTGTTGATGTAATTGAGTGATTGCCTTGCTGGTGATGTTGATTGTTTTTGGTAATTATTGCATATGAAAGTTGTGCCAATGAATGCAGAGGTTCCGAAATAGCAATTGTTGCAGCCTTTATATGAGTAATTTTGGTCCATATCATCAAATGATAGTTGAACTTTGCACCAAACAATCTATGTAAAATAAAATGTGAATATATCATTTGTGAATAAAAAATTGGCTACCTTCTGTTTAATGTAATTTTTTTTCCTATGTGAAAAAAACATTCTTACCTTGTCTGTTGGTAAGATTTCAGCAAGTGGGGTGATCTTTGTTCCAGATTTGAAAGCAATAACGGGATCTATCTTTATAGGATCTGGATCAGCTGGGATGTCCGACAGTTGGTTTATATTTGCTGCTAACCAATTCTTCAAGGTTCTAGCTTCTAAGGTAGGAGGATTGATCAATATGCTAGAATCTGCTTTTGTTTTCAAGGACATAACTGCAAACAGAAGAATAATGTGTTATTTATAGTCAGAAAGTGTTTAAGTACATAAGATGATGAATAATTACTTTCATGAGAAGTAACTTTCAATCTTCTACAATGGATGATTGGAAATCTTTCTTCTGTAGCAAGTAGCGAGCTTGCAACAGTGTTAGCAAAATTGTCCCATAATGTAAGCATTATAGGCATCATTCTGCAAATAAGATTTAGATTATTTTAATATAAATTACTGGAAAAAGATTTATAAACAGTAAAACATGTATTTACTCTTCATTGATTAGAATCATTTCTTGAATTTTTTATCTGTTGTCTTGAAATTTGATTGGTCTAGCTTCTTTTGTCTTCATCAGAATTGCAAACACATTTGCTTAATTTACTATGTAAGAGTGGTTAGACTTAGAAAATACAGTTTAAATAATATTTGATTAAATTTTTATTATATAACAATGAGGATAACTTACCAATATCTTTGTTTTCATCCAGAAAATTTGGAAAATCTTTGAAAGGTACATGGACTGAAGTTGTTGGCAACAATTCAAGCATGTTTTCTTTGGCTTCTTCAATCAGGGTAAGTGCAGATATTATCCATTGAGTATCAATGTTATCCATCTGAAATTTTTCTGGAATACTTTTGACATTTGCATTTGTTATATAATAACTCTTATATGGTGTTAATTTGTTTTCAAAAAGCTTAATCTCTTCATCAAAAAGAGTTCCTATCACTCGTGATCCCTGCAATTTAAATAGATTATTTTAACACTTTATGATTCATGTAAATTCATAGATGTTATATAGTACTTAGTGTTGTTATATTTACTTGATCATCAGCGAGGACAAATTTCTGAAATGATTTTGTTGGTGAATTTCTTGCTTGTCTAGGTGGCATTTTTTCTAGCACATGCACTTTTGCTGTCCAATTATACGTATTTGGTTTGATCTCAGCAATCTTCATTAAGGTCTTCATTTTCTGCACATGAGAAATAAATAATAATGATGTTTAATTTAAATAAACTATTTATATGACTAATGCCAATTATGTAAATATGATTTACTTAAATGCAATGCATATGTTTATGTAAACACTTAATAGAAAGAAGAAACTGACCACAAAATGCTAAATACAAAACTTCGTGAAAAACTATGTTACGTGTTTCTCTGCTTCTCTTTGTATCATCAAAAGTTGGAGGAACTATTAAGACCTTCACAGAAGAAGCCTTTTTGGCACGAGATAAAGCAACATATAATTGGCCATGTGAGAAAATTGGTTCACGTAAATAAATGCCAACAATGTCCAAAGTTTGACCTTGAGACTTATTAATTATCATGACAAAACATAATCGGATAGGAAATTGTCTTCTTTCAAAAGGGATCCCATGTTTTTCATCATATGGTGAATGTAATGGAATTGGAACCAAAGTAACTGGTTTGCCAACATGCTGTCCAACTGCAATTTCTACATGTATTGTGTAATGTAAAAGCTTTTTGCAAATTAGTCTTGTGCCATTGCATAGACCTTGAGATGGATTTAGGTTCCTTAATAAAATCACTGGGCAATATTCTTTCAAAATAAGCTCATGTGGCGGTAAACCAGTAGGAGTTAATGAATTCAAGAAATCTTCATAATCTGCTTGTTGACTTGCATCTAAAGTCTTGTCATGGCTTTTATATATCTTCTCTGTTCTAGCAAATTTTTTGATAAGAAGATCATTGATATCTTCCACACAATTATTTTTTGGTGTTAGTATAGCTCTCTTCATCATCTTGTGTGGTTGCCTTGCAAAGTCTGACAAATCTGGAAAAATGAACTCTATCAACTTCAAAAGTGATGCATATTTATTTTCATATGGCATAACCATATTCTCTGAAATTTCTATGTTATTTGAATCACATGGTTCATCACCATTACCAATTTTGAGAATGAACTCTGTGAATGATGGATCAGTAAGTGCCCTCATATTTCTATGTAGCCTTAACTTTTGGAGATCATTCCAAAGTTCTGAACATAATAAGCTGCCATGAATGATTTCACTTCTTGTTGTTCTTGGAATAATCGGAAGAACTTGATGAAAATCTCCTCAAAAAACAATTACTTTGCCACAAAAAATGATGTTGTTGTCAGTCATATCTCTAAGCATTCTATCAAAAATTTCTATTGCTTCCTTTCTTGCCATTGAAGCTTCGTCCCAAATTATCAGCTTTGCCTGACAAATCAGTTTTGCTATAGTGCTTTGTTTTGATATATGACAAAATTGTTTCTCATTTATGTTCAATAGTATCTTGAATCTTGAATGTACAGTTCTACCTCCTGGAAGTATTCATGCAGCTACTCCAGATGTTGTTGTTGCCAAGGCAATATATCCTCTTGAACGTATGATTGCCAAAAGTGCTTTGTAGAGAAATGTTTTGCCAGTTCCTCCAGGACCATCAACAAAAAAAAACTGTTGGTTCATCGGACATTGCTTTAGCTAAAATCATATCAAAAGCTATTTTTTGTTCAATATTCAAGTTTTCTATACACTGGAAGTCTTCTTCTGGAACTACGACTTCTCTTTTAGATTGCATTTCTCTTGTCAATTTATCTGCTTCGGAGACTGAAAGTTTATAAGGAACAAGATTGAAATCATTGACATTTTTTCCCATGGATTCCAACATTTTGTCAAGCTCCTGCAATACTTTAATAGTTATTTGCTGCTCAGACATATTTGTTTGTTGCCTTATGTGTGAGAAATCTTCACTCATTGCTCCTTGAAATTTTTGCCAAAGGTCCTTCGGATTTTTTGGTGAACAATATACAAGGATGATTGCAAACAATCTTCTTAGTGAATATGCAGTTTGAAGTTGCACAGCCTCATTTAAGCATTCTTCCATGTCATTGTCTGAATTTAATAAACCATGCTCAAATGCTGCATCTCGAAACAAGTCAAATTTCTTGCCATTCACCATTAAAAAATCAGAAAAAGATATTGGAGCCCGAATGTGAGAAATAAGTAACCTCAAGTAATATCTATCACCTTCTAAAAGATTTACTGTCACTATTCTTCCAATAGGTTTTCCTCTATTACTTTCTTTCCGTATCTTATCAGTCTCTATCCAAACAAAATGTTGTGGGAATTCTTTATACAAACATCTTAATGTCTTTGCCTTTTCATTTGTTACATTCATGACAAAAAATTCAGTCAACATTGTTCTTGATAGTGTTGGATTATTGATAACATACCTCAAATCTGATTTCTCATGAAAACTAACTGGATGATTATTTGGCAGATGTATTTGCAGAGTTATGACTGCTGGATAATTTTCATTTAAGTAGAAACCATAGATTCTCCATGCTGCTTCAAGAGGTGAGATTCATCGAGCTGATTGGTACTCTTTGATTTCATCTATTTCTCTGCCATCAACAATCTGAAAGCTGATTTTATCCAAACCTTTATAAACATACTTATATAAGTACTTGACTAACTTAATAGTTGAACAGATCTCCACATTCAAATGACAGTCAAAGAAAACCAACAAGTAAGGATTATAAGGAACCACTCATCTATTATCCAACTGAGTCCCACGTGCTTGCGCTTAAATTCCATTATCACGTCGTCTATATGTTGAATAATTATTTTCCGCATGACTTGTGTATGCTGAGAAATCTTTAGGATAATGGCTTTTACATCTTCCATTTCTCATGGAAGGATTACCTGGGTTTAGCTGACCACATGAACCATGCATCATATGTTTTGCTACTAATGAGTGAAGGTATGAATGTCTTCTCTCATCTGGAATTTCTGCACATACCAATTTATCATATGCATCTGGATTTAGAGGTTTCGAATCTTGCTTCATAATAAGTAGGAAATGAGCATGTGGCAAGCCTCTTTTTTGAAATTCTACAACATATACATAGGCTGCAATTTCTCCCAAAACATGTTTTTTAAAGAGCTCTTCTTTCAATATTTGTAATTTCGATCTGAATACCTTTGAAAGCAAATTTGGTCGATTTTGAGGAAGTTCATGTGGTAGCAAACATTCTTGAATTTCACTCCACATTGGATTGCAGGTCATTGTTAAAAACACATTTGGTTTGCCAAATTTTTGGACCAATCTCATTGCATCGAGATAACACCTTCGGATATATCTTGGTCCTCCAACCAAAAAAGCAAGCAAGTATATCTTTTTCCCAACTTTTGAAGCTCTTGTTTCTCCTATACAAATGCTATCAATAAGGTCTTGATACATTTCTATTCGGAAATTATTCTGTCTATTCTTCTGGAACTCCAATCTATCTGTTTCTATTTTTGCATACATATCAACAATGTACTGCTGAAATAATCTTCCAGTATGCAGCAACATTAATTTGTCATTTGTCCTCATCTGCAATTTGTAACTATAATATTCCCGACAAGTGATTGCCTTCCTCATTTTCTTGCCTTTCTCATACACTATCATATACAATATTTTAAAAAAAAACATAATTTTAATAAATTGTAAATATAATTCACTAAACAATTTAATTGTAGATTTTGATATAACTGTTTACCATTTTTTTCATTGTTCAGTACTTGTTCTGCCGTTTCTGAGAAATTAGGATGTAAATGAACATCCATTCCAGTATATCTTGAATTTCTCTTCTATTTTGATGGTAGTCTTTCTATCCCATAATGCCATCCACATTGACCATGAGGGAATAAGATTGGATACTGTAAAGGATCATAGCATCCATAGCTATGATAGATTCTGTGACTCACATTTGAATGAGTATGAATTTGAATGTTGCAACTTTTGTCAATGTTGAATTCTTCAGTTTCTGACAATATAGCTGCCACTTGAGATACATAAGGTATATTATAAGTCCTCTGATCCAATTCAGGATTTTCACTGAGTTATATATTACAGGATTCAACACTTGGTAGTTGTTGTAGACTCTTGAAAAATTTTGAATAAGGATTAGTGCTTAGGACTTGCATCAAAAAGGTCACTGTATGAGGGGAAAGATATGGACAATTTTGCATTCTTCTATTGAATTCCATTTCTGTATCATAGAAGTATAATTGAATTCCAACAACCTTTTCAATTGCAGGTATAAAGTCATTTAGAAAATGATACACTTGACCTTGAATCTTGAATGTATAGACATTCTTGGAATTCTTTATGAGATCTGTATCATACTTTGTTGCAAAAGTAGTTAATGCAAAACAGTTATTATACATGCGAATATTCTTCTTGAACTCAATTGCCTCTTCATTGTCATGTAGTAGCAAACGACTAATTGCATATGGCATTCTATGAGAAGCTAAACTAATTTCTTCTTCACAGCAACAAAATTTTGGAGGTTCAAGATAAAATCGTTTAGCTCCACAATATTCACAAGTAGGTGTAGCAGGAAGAACCATTGTTGTTTGTGAATATTGCATTTCTTGAAAGTCACCATTGTTGTGAGTAAATTGACCTGTACATTACAAAATATTAAAATAACTGTTAGTTGTTTTAAATGAAACTTATGTGAAATTTGAATTGTTAAACTAAGAGGTTAGTATAGTTGTGTTGTACCTGTTCTTCCACTTCTGCATAATATATGTTCATGATACTTTTCTCCAGAATAATTGGTCCTCTCAATAGAAACAAAGTATGTTGTTTCAGCCTTCCTTCTTATTACCTTCTTTAGTTCTGTACAGAGAAAAAGATGTTCCACAATCTTCTCTTTCATTTGACAATGATAATGTATCAATACTCTGGATATCTTCCTCTATTCTGTTTGAAATAATGCTATTTTTTGTTGAAATATTCTGTCTGCTCACTTGAGATGTGTCTTTGTCATGATAAGAAACATTCACATTTGCATTGGCATTAATTTCAACATTTCTAATTTGACGTTGATAATATGTCTCTCGACGTTTACAGAGTAAGTCTATTTTCTTTTCTATTGACATGTCAAGGTAATGTTGATGACGCTTTGCATTCTTGGCTGCTCTAATTGCACCTGCAATTTATCAAAAATAATTTAAACAAGATTGCCAAATAGTTGATAAAATAGATGAACATTTTTATGATAAGTATTTACCTTCTTTTGTTGTGGAAATTTTTTAACAAGAATATCTCAATTGTAACGAGGTGTGCTACTGTAGTGATGTCCAGAGATGTAGACAATATTAACCAAACTTTGTTATCAATTTCGGTTTGTTCTTTCCTTTTATATTTTACTTTAGCTATTTGTTTTGTTTTCTGGTATTCTTTTCATTGTTAGATAATATTCAATATTTTTGGATTGGGTTTTATTTTGTTGTGTAAGGTATTGTTTATTTGTATTGTATTATTCTCTTATGTTGTCTTAATAGAGTGATTGTGTATTAAAGAAGATTCTATCTAAGGAAAAACTTGGTATTTAAGTAGTTCATTTTGCGTCTCCACTTTTTCCTAGGAACTCACTTTATGTATTGATTACATAACCAATAGTATTTTAGTATGGTACTATTCACAAAAATAGTACTATTTATTAGCATATATCTTAGAATTAGATATATTTATTTTTTTTCCCAACAAATGATGTCAAAGTCAAAGAATCTCCCTAGTCTTAGTTGTTATATGTATTGAATGTTATAAATTGAGTTCAAAATGGAGTCAAAAAATTCACCATCGATGTGTGGAACAATTCGATTGAATCTGTCTCAAGAACATAAATATGCAGTCAAGAATGAGATTTTGACATACAAGTTGTGGAAGGCATTAGAGAATTAATTTTTGAAAAAGAATAGTCAAAATAAATTTCTGATTAAGAAAAAATTGTTCATGTTCAAATACATTCTAGGTACATTTACGAATTACTATTTTCAATCATTTAAAAGCTATGATGTCATTGTTATCTCTTTTTTATGAGTTCGAACACTTGGATACTACTTTATTGCATGGAAAGGAAAATGTCTCTCTGAAAATAGTTACTTCTGATTTGTACAACTATGAATTAAGAAGGATAAACAATAAAGAGTATCAGAATACCGCAGATGACGAAGCATTGATAGTGAGAGACCATCCAAAAATCCAAAAGCAATAGAAGCAAGGAAATAGTGAAATATTCAAGTTATGGTCTAGACTTAGAAAACATGAGTTTATTTTTTGTTGTGAAAATGGGCAATGGAAGAAATATTGTCATAAGGTGAAGAAATGAAAAGTTGATACAGATGTTTGTATAGCTAAGTGCAACGGTGAAGGTGAATTTTCACTAGTTGCTTGATCATTAACATCCTGCTCTTATGAGGGGATTTTGAATTCGGTTGCACCTATCATATGTCAACAATTCAAGAGTGGTTCTTCAATTTTGAAAAGTTAAATTGTAGAGTTGTTTACATGGTCAACGACAATGCTTGTAAGACGATGGAGATAGGTTCGATAAGGCTAAATATTAATGATGGATCAACCAGAGTTTTGTTAAATGTTCGGTACGTCCCGAGTTTCAAGAAGAATCTCATCTCTTTAGGAGTCTTAGAATCTAAAGGCTTCAATGTGAACATGCGAGATACTTGTATTAGTATCAAGTTAATACTGGGTTGGGACAGTAGCAATAGAAACTTTCGGGAAAGATAAGAATTCAGAAGCTACCAAATTGTCGCATATGCGTTTGAGACATGCTGGTGAAAAATATTTGCAGATGTTGATGAAGCAAATGTCATTGAAAGGTGCAAAGACTTGCAGTATAAGCTATCTTGCAAAAAATAGTGAAGTTTGGCACTGCTATCTTGACTACGTTCACTCAAATGTGTAGGGATCTTCCAAAACACGTGTCTAAGTAGAAAACATTATTTTGTCACATTTATTTATGACTTTCTCATACGAGTGTGAGTGTATACTATGAAGACGAATAATGAAGTGCTAGAAATTTTCCTTAAATGGAAAACTTGAATTGAAAACTAGACAAAGAGAAAGATTAAAGTTTTTCGAACAAACAATGGTGAAGAATATAGAAGTGACCCATTTGAAGAAGTTTGTCAAAAATATAGCATTGTTCGACATTTCACAATTAGAGAAACACCACAACAGAAAGGGGTGGCAAAGTGCATAAATCAAACTTTAATAGAGAAAGTCAAATGTATGTTGTCCAATGCTGGGCTACGATGATAATTTTGGGCTGAGGTTGTGAATTATGTGCAACACATTTTCAATCAACTACCATCATTTGGAAACCTGCTACTAATTATAATTTCTTACGTGTATTTAGTTCCACTGCATATTATCATGTGAAAGAATCCAAATTAGATCTAAGGGCAAAGAAAGCTTTCTTTATGGGAGTTGTCTCTGCAGTAAATGGTTATTGTTTATGGTGTGTAGAATCAAATAAAATAATCATTAGCAAATATGTTTCCTTTGATGAATTTCCTATGCTGAATAAGGTAATAAATGAAAATATCGATAGTACTCCGCAGCAGGTGGAGTTTTAATTATCACAGCAACAGAAACAAAAGTTGAAAGTGACATACCAACAACAGAAGAAGAGTTAGAAGAAGTTGTTCCTACTCAAGAAGAAGATGAATTGTCACTACCAATTGCAGTTATGAGGACAAGATAAGAGCCTCAAAAGTCTACTTGATTTTCTAATATGGTGGCCTATGCAATTCCAATTGTTGAAGATGATCTTCTATCACTTATCACGAGGTACTCCAAAATTCAGAAAGTGAAAAACGAAAGAATGTCATAAGTGAAGAGATGAAATCTTTTCATAAGAACCACATGTGGAAATTGGCAAAACTACCTAAGAAAAAGAAAGCAATTGGTTGTAAATGGATATTTGTAAAGAAAGATGGATTTCCCGACAAGAACAACATCAGCTACAAGGCAAGATTAGTGGCCAAAGATTATCCCCAAAAGAAGATAATTGACTATAATGAGGTATTTTTTTCCAATTGTTAAAATCAATTAGAGATTTGTTAGTCTTAATAGCACAGATGGATTTAGAGCTAGCTCAACTAGATGTTGGATTCTAAGGTATTTGCAAAATATCATAGATATTGGATTAGTATTTGAGCGGAAATAATCATTTAGTTAATGTAGTTGGATATAGTGATTCTGACTATGCAGGTGATATGGATAAGCGACGATCTACAACTGACTAATTGTTTACTTTAACTAGGTACTAGTTAGTTGGAAATCTACTTTACAATCATTGGTAGCTTTGTCTACAACAAAAGTCGAATACATGACAATAACGGAGGCTGTTAAATAAGCAATTTGGCTTCTATGGTTGTTAGAAGACTTAGGAGTTGGTCAGAAGCACATTACAGTGCATTGTAATAGTGAAAGTGTTATACACGTAGCAAAGAATCAAGTCTATCATGCATGGACGAAGCATATTGATATTGAATTACTCATTCAGAAGATTGCAACAATAGAGAATCCTGCAGACATGTTGACTAAAGTGGTAACAGTAACCAAGTTCAAGCATCGTTTAGACTTGGTTAATATCCTGGATTGTTGAGTTGGCACCCAATAAGGCATTTGAAGGCACCACTGAAGACCATTTTGTTCGATCTTGAATATGGAAGAGCTCAAAGCTGCGAACACTGAAAAACTCGCCAAGGTGGAGATTTGTTAGTTTTTTTGCAAGTTTACTATTTGAGAAGAATCTCACATCGGATTTTTATGTAAATCACTTATGTTCTTACTCTTATAAAAGTATCCGAGCCCCCTTAGTTAGAGTTACACCAAAAACATATTCTTCTATATTTGTGGAAATTCTTTAACAAGAATATCCTAGTTGTAATATTTCTTCAAGAGCTGAGTAAAGAAGTGTGCTACTGTGGTGAGGCTCAGAAACGTATGCAATATTGGCCGAACTCCGTTATCAATTTCGATTTATTCTTTCCTTTTATATTTTGCTTTAGCTATTTATTTTGCGTTCTAGTATTCTTTTCATTGCTAGAAAATATTAAATACTTTTGGATTAAGTTTTATTAACTATGCAAGGTACTGTTTATTTGTATATTGTATTATGCTCTTGTATTGTATTGGTATAGTGATTGTGTATTAAAGAAGGTTTTGTCTAAGGAAAAACTTGGTATTTAAGTAGTTCATTGTGACTCTCCTATCTTTCCTAGGAACTCACTTTTTGTATTGATTATAAAACCAACAATATTTTAGTATAGTACTATTCATAAATACAGTACTTTTATTAGAGTATATCTTAAAATTAGATATACTTATTTGTTTTCCAACAAAGACAAGCATCATTTTGTGATAGTACTTTTTTATTTACTAATGTATAATAATTTTAGAACAAAGTAGAAAGTATGTAACTATTTTTCAAGGATAGATAGGAGGACATAGAGAATGACATAGAACAGGACATGTCGTAAAGACATATTGAGCATAGCTTAACAAGTTCAAGCGTTGATGGGGAAAATGGAGCATGATCTACCTTATGGTCTGGTTTACCAGTTGATTGAATATTTCATCACTGTCAACTAAATATTATGGTTTTTAATGTGACCGAAAAGTAAAGTTGAGAGTAGTAGGATAGCGTTGATGCTCAATAAGTAGTAATTTAAACCAAAATATTACTATGTAAAGAAGATGAAGAAAATAATGGGATAATTAGAAGTAAAAGAAAATACAATGTGTAAGATTATATAATTCTATATCTTAAGATGTTTAAAACTAAATGTTTAATTTCTCATAATCTAATTCCACCATCTACCACCCTAAATGAACAGCTTGATTCCACAATCCTTCCTTGTATACTTTTATGTTGGGTCAGAAGAAGAAAAAATGAAAAAGGGGGGTCTTCGTTCAACACTTAGTAAACGCTAGACAAACACAAATTCTGCGCATGCCAGTCTTGACTCTCGGGAGCATTCACTTCCAGCCTTCAGTATATATAATTGCACTAAATTCTGGCATCCAATCTCATTAGCAAAAGTATCCTCCTTTTTTCAGCTTCCTACATTCAATTTGCAACTCAAGCAAGAGTTATGAGCGGAGGTTAGTTTCTACCTCACTACTATGTTTATCTTTAAGCTTTATGATTATATATAATGATACCTCCGCTAATTTTTCAATGTTTTTTGAGAAAAATAACTAATTAGTTAAGCATCCTAAAAAAATGGTTTTTTTTTTTTGTTACTTTTACATCCTAACGTATTGTTCGGAAGTTATATTCATCCTCAAAAAAAAAAAAAATTCTATCAAATGACTTTTGTACAATAGATGTAAATTGCAGTTTAAAAAATAATTAAGGAGGTAAATAAGTTTTAGATAATAATTAAGAATCAAATTAATTATTCTCCTTTCATTTATTTTGTCCATAATTATATATTCTTGACGAAAATTTACAGGCAACGTTCCCTATCATGGACGCCGATCAGACATAATACACGGCTGCCAACATTGTTTGCCTCCGCCTTGAGTCGGTAGGGAAATACCATAAAAAGGCATGTCGCATCATGTTGCATGCGCTCTTTGAAGAGAGACTGGAGTATCCATTTTCTCAGCGGTAGTGCTCGTGCATTCAAGAGAAATTATAACTTAGTTATCTTTATTAAGTTAAACTCACGTAGTACTTTCATCTTGCATATGTTGATCTTAGCTTATATTGAAAGACAGTTATTATCATACTTTTATTTAAAATTGAACGTAATCTTATACTCCCTTGGTCCGTAATTAAATATTCATATTTTCATTTTGTTTGTCCGGAATTAAATGTGTATTTTATTTAAATAAACATTTTTTTTTATCAAAAATTTTATTAATAACATCTTTAATTTAAGGATTTATATCACACTAAATCATCGTTTTCACCCCTCACCACTTTAATTTAAGATATTTATATTCAACTAAACTCACGGGTCTCACAATTTATTATATTAATGTAAAAATAATTTTATAAGTTAATTAAAATCAATGATATTTTATAATTTTTAGCTAAAGGATAAAGTGAATGGGATTAGTGCGATTTACAACTACTAGAGTAAGGAAGGTATAAGGACAAAAATATTTTCCTTTCAAAATTTTCAATATAAGAAAATTCCTCGACATTGTGTTCATGGCTACAACCGTTTTGCTTGTGCTCTCTTTGATACAGACTACATTTTTCTTACTTTAATTTGCATACGTCGGAGTAATGAGATGGTTTGACGGTGAACGCTTCCTCATGTTTCGAAAGGTCATGGATTCAATTTTCATCTTCCCCAAATATAATAATAAAAAAATTAGCATACGTTAAGGAAACCATAAAGGTTGTTTGCCTTTGGTGCTAATAGTTTCATATTCTTGTTTTCTAATGAATACATCATATCAAGAATTTATCTGCAGAGAACCATTAGGTAGAAGTTACTGGTCTTCTCCATGCTTTGAGATTTGATGCAATAAATCGATTTAAAAAATTAATATTTGAAGAAGATTATATCAATGTCATCTGCAAGGCTCAAACGCAAGCTAAGTATCTTTCTCCAATAGAGCATTTTATTTCTATTTTTAAAGACATTCCTTTTTTATTATTTTTCTTTTTCTTATATTTATAGAGATGAATTGAATTTATAAATCAATTATATTGATGCTTAATATCAAAGATTTTGTTGACTTGATAGGTCTACTTTATTTTACTTAAAATTGCTAAAGTAAACACACACGCATTAGTCTAGATCTTAATTATATCTCATTCTTCTTTGTCCTCTTTTCTGATCAGTTAGAGCATCTCCAAGGATGATGGTTCAAGGAGTTCTATTTTCAAACACATTTAACTTTTCATTTCAATATATATATATATATATATGCATATATATATATATAGTATAACAAATAGAACCTCACATATTACGTCACATCTCTATTTTATTAATATTTGTATGCAATTCTAAATCTATCTTATTAATTCATTTTTAAGTTATTAAATTGTGAATTTTAAATAATAAATAATTTTATGAAAAACAATTACTCAATTTTCTCTAGAACATGAAAAATTATTTAATAACTCATTTCGAAAAATACAACGAAATTGAAAATGCAATATACATAAAACAATAAAAATAAATAAACTTATAAAGTTTGGCCTCCAAATTGATGGTCGAATATTTTTCAAATATGCTCCACTAGATCTACTTGAAGTTATTTGATTGTGATAGAACTAGTGATCATTTTTCAAAATATACCCCAAGATCAGTTTTCCCTTATAAGTAGGTATAAAAATTAAGATACACTTCATTAGATACTTCAATAGTTGAGAACCAAATGTTTTAACAGCCATATGAGTACATTATTCCTAAAATAAAATAGGCCAAGAACCGAATGTCACTTTCTCAATTCTTTATAAAAATATCTCTCAAATTTTTTTTTTCTAATTTCACATATGAGTCACTCTTAATTATATAAATAATATTTTTTTATTCTTTTAATTAAAATTATAATCTCAAACAATTTATTAACTATATTTTATAATATGACACTCATAACATATCAATCAACTTTTAATTCCTATAAAACATTTAATTCAAACATAATTTTATTTAAAAAATAAATAAATAACACTTTCAAAACTTAATTGAAATATATCCAAAAATTTGTTTGGTTTCAATATAAATTACAACAACTAGTTTTACTTTAAAAAAATGTGTTCGACCTTACGTTTTTTGTATTGTAACTTTAGTGCTGTTTAAAAAATTTGGTGGGTCTCAATTTCAACACCAAATTTGACTTGAACTACTACAATGTCAATGCACCCACTTGTATTTGCACATAATGTGGCTATATGTTCGGATTGATTCGTGTATAGTGTTTGTGTCAACTTAGTCAACCCGCTTATATTATTATGAAAAAATTATCAATTCAAATAAAACGTAATTAATGAGTGAAAATTATTCAAAAATAATTTAAATACTCAAATTATAATTTATACAATTAAACATAATTAAATCTTAATAAAATTATAATATTTTTAAATTTAATTTAAAAGTTCAGTGTAAGTAGGGTTAAATTTATTATTCAAATTTTATAAAGTTAAAAGAAAATTTTGTTTTCTTTTGGCAAGTTAAAGACAAAAAAAACTTTTTCATAAGTTAAATAAGTTGAAATTTAGTTTTTCAATGCTCAATTTGATTTGAACGAAAATCATTTGTCAATAAACGTGTTGTGTCATGCCAACTCTAACGCGTTATAATCGTGTCGTATTGACGAATCAAGTTCAAATTGTCAGTCCTATTTGCACCTCATCCCAACAACCATTTGATTTCATACTTTAAGTTGCAAGTTTTCACTTGCATTCTTAATGCCCGAAATTAACGTAATGCATGGGCGATCCTACAATATGTTTTTTTTCATGTATACCCTTTTTATAAAATGTTTTAAGAAAATTTTTTTTTCCTCTCTCAATAAAACATGGATGAATTTAAAAATAACATATATAATAATTCTAAAAAATAGCAAGATATCTTATAATTAAGAATAAGAAAGTTTGATTTATGCATATTATGAAAAGGGATAAAATAAGTATTTTATATTAAAAAAAATCGCTCGACACATTGTAAATGCCAAGAAAATGCCAAATTCTTGGCATGCCATTCTTGGCTTTCAGAGAGCCTTAGCTACCGATCTTCTACTTACTTCATCTCACAAAGATAATATAAAATAAGAGAAAGATAAAATGTAATTATTAAAATATAATAATAACAATTAAGTCATTATAAAAGGTACATTTTTCCTCCCTTCCAAATTCTCCACTTTTGGAGGTAAAATTTAGAAAGGGAGGGGAGTGAAATTGCCTTAAATTTGACTTCTCTCCCCTTCAAAAAATTGAACAATACAAGGAATTTTAAAAGAAATCACTCCCCTCCTCTCCTATCCCTTCCAAATCGCTCAAACCAAACATACCCGTTCAACTTGAAACAACTTTTCTGTTTCCCTCTCTTTTTAGGGAGAGAGGGATTTATTCATCAAGATGTGCTTAAAAAGCAGAGATTACAGTATTAAATTATCAATGTCTATCTTTACAAAATAAAAATTAAAAAAAATCATTGGCTAATCAAGAACATGACTCGAAACATTCCTCAACCTTTTCATGATACCAGCAGAAAGGAACAAGGAAGACAAATAAACAAAATCATGGAGATGGACATCAACGAATTTGATCAAACGCCTGTGATTTAGGAATGGTCCAATGCTGTTGAGCAAGGAAGGAAGAAACCCTTGAGGATGCTAAAACGCGGAAATTTCTTGACTTTGATGCTTATAGATTCAAGTATACATCTTCATTAAGTTTGTCATTCCATATATAATTAAGTGATAGATATAAAATTGTCACTAAATTAAAGTCAATTTATTAATAGTAACAATTTGTTGTATTTATTAATTCAATTTCTATAGATGGAGAGTTTATTTTGTACATATAACACTGTACATTAAAGTATACTACTACTTTTCTTAGTAGAAATATACTACTTATGGACATTTTAATTGCCTCTAACGACCTAAAGTCAACTTAATTGGTTTCTCTTAGAGAGTCATTGTAATTGGATTTATCCCTTTTTTTACTCCATTATAATATTTCTAAGTATTTCATCCTTGGTGAATTTTTATTTATTTATATGATATTTAATATTACAATAAAAATATTCTTAAATGTTCATATTTAACTTAATATAAGAATTAATGAGAGTTTTTAACCTTAACGAAGGTGCCACAAAAGTGATTAATGATAGAACCACTTGACTTGGTAGATATTCATATTTATGTTCATATACAATGCGAATGTATTTATATGTTATATAATTTTAGATATTCATGATAATTATATCAAAGTATTTTTTTTCATTTTCTTATATTAAGCTTTTACAAAGGATAAAAATTGAATGAAAAAAGTTATCTCTTTGTTCGAAATTGAATGTCCACATTTCTATTTTAATTTATTTGGAATTGAATTTTCACTTTCATTAATAAACATATTATTTATCCAAAACTCCATTAATAACTTCCTTTTTTTTTTAGATCATAAGCGCATTATTTAACATATTTAAAGCTCACTAACTCATTTGTCCTACCATCCATTATATTGAGGATAATTTGGTAACTTAATTAAAGTCAGAAATCTTTCTTAATTTTTAATCAAGGTAAAAAGTAGGCATTCAATTCCAGACATATTGAGTATTTTTCTTTTTCTTTATTTGGTAGATTTATATTATAAGAAATTATTTATATTTATCCTAAATATTAAATATTTATCTTTAATTAATTCAGAATTATTCTATATAAGTTTCATGCACACACATATAGACTTTTAATGATGCTTGTATTATGATTTGGTAAATTATATTTGTAATGTTCGATGGTTGTATTTTGGACTTTACTGATTATGTTTTTATGTTAAATATTGAAATAAGTGTTTCTAAGACTTTATGAATTGGATGTTATAGGTTTTATTAAAGTGAAGATAAACGGAGCCAAATTGGGATAGACATAGCTAAAGCACGGAAGCTTGGGTATAGGTCCTCGGGTCCCCTCCCTTAGCATTCCTATATTTGAGCAAATAATTGGAAATATTTGATACATTTTAATTATAAAATAATTAGTTACAATTTCCTTATATCTCCTTATAAAAATATGTAAATGTGATAATTGTGATTGCACAATTTCCTTATCGGAGTTGTACAATAATTTAAGCCGGTTTAATAGTAAAATTTAATCTAATAATGTTAACCCACCAATTTAACAAAACAATGTTCTTTAGCATACCATTTTTTTTTTTTTGTGTGTATATTTTGTTGGCCATTGTTCATAATATTTTGATCATCATGAATCAAATAGTTGCAGAATATATCATTCTATGTCCAAAAAAAAAATAATAATAATAAAATTGTCTTCTGTGGATTATTATATCATCTTTCATATTGGATGCAAAATTTGAGCCCAATTAACCATAGCCCAATGGGCCTTTTCACGTGACCTTCGGGTTCTCTATATATGTCTATGAGTAGTTAGTTGCAGAAGGCGCCCTTTTACATTTCAAGAATTCAGTTGTAGAAAGAGAGAAAACAAATGGCCAATTGCAATCAAGAACAACCACTACCGCAGTCCTTCCAAGAATTCCCGGAATTTGAAGAAGCCTCCGGTATTAATCCCGGCGACATTCGCCGCTTTGCAATGATGGATTTGAACGCTACTCCACCCTGCCGCCGCCACCATCACCACGAATTCACCCCGGCTGCAACCACCACTACCGCCACCTGTGATGTCCGAGTTCGACCACTTGAAAGATGTACAAGCTGTGGCTCCCTAAAGAGGCGATCGCCATCCTCATTGTCCCCTATTCAAGAACCGTCTGCTAAAAGGCCTGCCCTCCACCACACTGCCTCCACCGAGGCTGCTATTGCCGGTGATCAGAACCAGAACAATTCTCTGGGTTCTGGAAAACTCCCACCCCATAATGCTGCTCCTTCAGCAACCCCAATTCCGCCAATTACTTTTGAAACAAGACACACTGTTCTGAATCGTAGCTGTTCTGACATTACTAGCTACATGGGTACTCAAGAAACTGGAGAAACGAGCGCTAATGCTCAAATCTTGAATTCACAATCGGGAGAAATTTCCAAGACTTATTCTGTGTCATCTTCACCATCTCCGGCGGTGGGTACATTGCCACCTCTTCCTCCAGTTCTTCAGAGGTCTAGTTCTGCGCCCATTCCATCAGATTGTCAACCTGTAGCAGACTCCACGCCTTCAAAGGCACCTTCAGTTGCAAGAACCTCTGTATCCTCTCCCAATTCTGATCAAGAAAGTGCTTCTACAAAGGTTGGTTGGTATTTAAAATTTAGTCAACTGTAATTTTTTTTCTTGGGCTCTGTGAAATTAAATAAAACTGCGTTCAATCTGTTTGTTCAAATTTCAGAGGCTGAGGAGAATACAGGAAAGGATGAAAGAGATGAGTCAGTGGGTGGAAAAAGTTGCGGTTGAAGGAGATGAAAATGAAGACACCTGCTCCGAAAGTGATAATTCTAGTGACAAGAATCCCAAGGTATCACCCATTCATATAGAAGTTTTCATCAATTTTTTACTTTCTGGAATTCTCTGTAATTCATTTGAGAAAATTGATGCCTGATTTCCCTTGTATCACTGCTTTTCAATATTATTCTTTATTCATTAGGCAGATTAGATAAAATGCTCCTTTCCTGTTGCAGGAAATGTGTGAGAAAGAGCCAGAGACTAGGCCTTATCATACACAAGCTGTTCAAGTGGAGGAAAAGGGGGGGAATTTAATCATTCATTTCAAGTGTCCCTGTGGAAAAGGCTATGAAATCTTTCTTTGTGGAAATAAGTGTTACTATGCACTGACCTAGCATAAGGATTCCACAGCAATCAGACCATTGATATATGTTCTGCAGGTAATTTTGCCTTATTAAGCAGAGTTTCTCTCAAGGAATTCAGGGGTGGATTTTCTTGGATAGATATAGTGTTTCTTTAGAATGTAGGATTTGCAAATTGATTCAGTATATGGATAGATATACTGCTTCTGACTACTGCAAGTATAGTACATTTGTCATGGATTTCTGTTACATGTAAAAAGTGATAGAAACAAAATGCAAATTCTTCTGATGATTTCTTTCTGTAAATAGAATGAATTTGTTTCAACTACTTCCTTTTGAATTTTCGGTTTATGAAGTGGAAATGGCAGTGGGATTCACTAGCAATCATGCTTATTGTTCTTGGAGAATTAGTGAATCTTTTGTCATTTGAACTGTGCCACCACTTAATCTGGATATTTTGCTCCTCAATTTCTGAAGTTAGAATAAGGTAGCTTAGTTTCTTGGGTGAATATGACCAAATATGTTGCAATTTCATCTCAATGATCTGATCAGAAATTGAAGTTTTTCATTTTGACTTGATATTCAAGTTCGTTACTATTTAAGCTTCATTATAATAACATTTCAAGCATAATGACATTCTAAACACTCTACTCCCGGAGAAAAATCTTTGTATATGAGTTGATGAAAAATGTTTGCTGAAATAGTTATGGTAAGTTCGATGAAAGCATGCAAGTCTGATTTTAAAACTAGTTTTTATAAAAGTAATAAATTTTGCATATCAATCTTCATTCTTGAAAATTGAGATATCAAGTTTTAACCTCAAAAACAAAAATACTATTTTTATTCTATTAAATACAATTAGTGAGCAGAGATTATTATTGTTATAAATATCGGTGTAGCAGGATTTGTGTATCATTATTATTATTTATTTATTATTCATCAACAGCTATTAATAGTACTTTCCGTCTATATTACTGGTTAAACATGTTAAGTAAAATAATCAAGAAACATATATTTTTTTTAAAAATGAAATTTTTGTCACTTTCCAACAAGTGTTTCATACCTTCATTGTTTATGGACATATAAATTATGGTGTAAAACAAAAAATAATAATAAGAAGATTATGGTGTGATATAAGATAGCAACCCGTAATCAGGTGCCGTTTAAACTACTCTACTGTGAGCTTTTGAACGTTGAGTTTTTAGCTGTGGAAATCACTTCATGAAAACGCGCGTCTTCCCAGTGAGAAATCATTAGAAATGACTCCCGATGTAAACACCTCAATTAATTAATTAAATTTAATCCTGTCACTTACTCTTGGCAATCAAGAAGAAATGAATTATGTCAAATATTGAACGGTGCAGTAGAAAACATCGTGCGACAAGAGCCATCTAGGTTTAAAAAAACAAAAAAACAATTTTTTTTTTCGAAAAAATAAAAAATAAGAGAAACTCTTCCAATTCCACTCCCACCAAGCGCGTGTAGAGCAATTGCAGGTTGCTGCCTGTTGTTGATTGGGCCCCTTCAAATCTCCAAGACAAAGAGAGAGCATTGTACTAAATTTATGTTCTCGTGTCTTTTCCTTATAGCTTTCAAGAAAATTACGGACAGATCCACTGATAATCAGCTGGAAGCCTCTTCAATTCTCTCTCCCTTTCTAAATACTTACTTATTTACAATAGATTATCTTTGTCCATTTCACTTCTAGATTCTTCTCTTCTCTACTTCTCTATAAACCGACTTCTCTGCATATATTTGTAGAAAACTCCTCTGTTTCTTTGTTCTCTGATAGGTGCTAAGTATTCTTTTCTGTTGTCTTGGGAGTCTCATTAAAAGATAGGAACATAAACATTTCAGACTTCTCAGTTTTCAACTGAAAAGGACTTTCATTTGTTCTTTTTTTTTCTTTTGTTTGATAGCGTCATTTGTTCTTGTTTCTAAATTCTGGAAATCAGATAGTTATGCTTTCTACATTGATTTCCAATGGAAGCCTATCGTGTCCAAGAATCAACAGCCCAAAAAAGGAGCCATCTTTATGTCGTTCAAAATCCAGAATTTGTCACTCTCAGCAAAAGAATACCAGTACCAAGAACTCTATACAAAAATTTTGGAAAAGGCCAAAACCCCATGTTATAAACTCCGTGACAGTAACCCCAGAGCAAGTCCCCTCTTATGAGAAAAATGGTTATTGGCAGAAGGGTGGTCAGCAGATGGCGGTTTTGTGTGGGTTTGGGTACTGGGTGAATGGTTTCAGGTGTTTTCCTTGGCTGGGACTCAATTTTCATATGGCTAATAATCTAAGCATGCATCCTTCAACTTTACAGCTGGTGCAGAACTCTGGTAACCTTCCAATGGTGGCTAAACCCCTTTATGGGATCCTGTCTGATGCTCTGTATATTGGTGGGGCTAATAGAATACCTTATATCTCTATTGGAGGTCAGTGTGTTTGCCTTTCATTACTGTGTTTTCTGTTGGTGATCTTTGGTTCAAGATGACTGTTAAAGTTCAATATATACTTCTTTGCTTACTAGTTTGTCAATCTCCGACAAATGAAGGTCCTTGCTTTTTATTGATTATTTAACCTCAAATGCAGTAAAATCTTGAAATATGTGAAACTTGGCAGCGTTAATTTTCTTTTAGCCTGTTTTCTTGGAACTAATTTGCTTTATCCAAATTTTATATCATTGTCTTTTGCCAATTCCCTGTGGATGATAGACGGTAACTTGCAAATTCTAAACAACTTTCAATAATGTAATAGTGGAGTAACTATAGCCGCAGATGCCACTTTGAATGTTTTAAGGATCATCATCATGGTAAAAAGAATATGAACCGAGCGATACTTTTGAAGTAAGATATGGATTATCTTTGGAATATAGTTCTTTTCGTGAGCTTTACTTCATCTTGCACATTGCACATTGCACAACTTCAATAGAAGTTCTTGAATTCTACATCACGACAATGTCTGTTAGGTTAGAGTCAGATTTATAAAACTAGCAAGTTTGATGCTGAAGATTGCATAAAAAAGTTAGAACATAGCATGTGGTTAACATGTGACTTGGGTTGGCAAAACCAAATGTGAACATGCGGAAATTATGGTAACAACAGAGTTGAAATAATCTTTGTTTGATGGCTATGGATGTCAGGCATATGCCCATATGAAATGTCATTGCCACATATTTCAGAATGTTCCCCAGTATATTGTAATTAATTTCCAGGCATGCCTCATCTTTTAGGAATAATCTCTGCCCCTAACAGAGAATCATGAAGTTGCTAATAGATATGTTTTACATTTGCTGGGATGATAAGTGAATTAAACAAATGATAGATACCTGGAACAAACTCAAACTTACTTAAGAATCTAAAGACTTCTGATTCTGACAAAATTGTTAATTTCTTTGTTAATGAAATAAAAGTAGAAAGACCCTGACATAGCATTACATTCTCTAGTTCTTCTTCAGGCCTTGGCTTGGGGGTCATTGGCATTGATCCCAGTTACAAGTGAGGCTCTTCCAGTTCTTATGGCCTGTGTTCTGCTTAGTAATCTTGGAGCATCTACTGCCGAAGTTGTAAAGGATGCTCTTGTAGCAGAATATGGTCAGAAAAACAAAATGCCCGGACTGCAATCATTTGGATTCATGGCCTCAGCTGCTGGTGGGATTTTAGGCAACTTGTTAGGTGGTTTTTTCTTACTAAAAACTCAACAAGCCAAATACATGTTCCTGGCATTTGCAGCTTTGCTGGCCATTCAACTTGCAATGACCTTATCAACAAGAGAAGAATCTCTTGGTTTACCTCGACCTCCAGATGCATCTCAAGGGAGAAAATCAATCTTAAAAAGCATTAGAAAACAATATTCTGATCTTATGTTAGTGGTAAAGGAGAGAATCTCTTGCCCTCTTATCTGGGTTTTTGCATCCATCATATTAGTTCCAGTACTATCAGGTTCTATATTTTGCTATCAGACACATTGTCTAAATCTCGATCCATTAGTTATTGGGATGTCAAAGGTCACTGGCCAATTGATGCTTCTTTTCATGACTCTATTATATGACCGGTTTTGGAAAAATCTTCCCGTGATGAAATTAGTCGGTACTGTTCAGATTTTATATGCTTCCTGCCTCCTTCTTGACCTTGTCCTTGTAAAGCAGCCGAATCTTAGACTTGGAATTTCAGATGAAGCATTTGCTCTTTGCTTTTCTGGAATAGCTGAAACAATTGCGCAATTTAAGCTCTTGCCATTCTATGTGCTTTTTGCTAGTTTAGCTCCACCAGGATGTGAAGGATCTCTGACGGCTTTCTTTGCCTCAGCATCGTGTCTATCATCCATAGTTAGTGGCTTCTTGGGTGTGGGATTGGCTTCTGTCCTTGGTATAACATCTGGTAATTACTCGAGCTTACCTTTGGGAATTGTCATTCAGTCTCTTGCTGCACTACTGCCTATGCTCTGGATTAATCAAGCGCCTGTTGCACAACCCTCATTTGGAAAAGAAAGGAAGAATGGTAGAAGTAGGTGTACATGAAGAAACAGAAGGGTTGGGAGAGTAGTATTGGACTCTATCTATTCTTATAGAAGGGTTAGAGAGACTGATCTTCAGAGATGAGAATCTATCTTATCTTTGGAGAAAAAAGGCACAAGAGAAAGAGTTTTGTCGAGAACTGGTTTCCTTTCTACACTCTTTTAAGAATGAAAATTTGTTCTGTTGGATCATATGGCATCTATGTCTAAAAAGGAGCAATGGTTGCTTTCTGAATCATTCTCAAAGTTCATTTTAGCAATTTTGTAAGAGTTAAGGCAACCTTCAAGAAGATTCTTTGGGGTTTTACCTAGTCTTGAAATGTTCATGAAAACCAATGGAGGTCATTGATAAATGATTCATTTGGTTTGACCCTTCAAGTTGTGGTAGAACTTTTCGAAGATGATAGCCTAGAATACTCAATGGAGAATAGGCTGTTCACAAAAATGATTCCTGAGCTTGCACTCCTGAGTTGTCTGATTATGCCTTCTGCAAAAGGTAATTCTATTGAGGACTAGAGCAGGATGCTTAATGCTGAAAGGGTAATCATCATGGAGAAAAAGCAAAGGAAAGAACAAAAATTCAAGAGAGCAAAGGCAGTGATGAGTTCTGCAAAAGTTGCCACTAGGATTGGTGCTTCTGTCTTGCTGAACTTGAAGCAGTAAGCTGGAAACAATTTCCATGGAATGTGATGGCTTTTGTAACATTAGCAGCATTATCCTTTAATCCAATTTGTCTTTTATCCTCAGTGAGACAAATACCAATTGTTATACCACTCAATGTAGTTGTTCCTGGATTGCAGTCAGCAGTTACATGCAACAGGAGAGATAAAAAGGCATCAAGAAAATTGCTTCTGGATTTCTCATGGGCTTTTTGCAAAGCCAATGTTATGTAGCAAATTTCAGTAGTCTTTTGTTTTATCCTTCTCGTTTATGTATTATTTGATGACCTTCTATTGAAATATATGAATTTGCTCATCTCTTCCAGTTCCAACAGTCATTGTTGCTCAATTTGGTCATATTCAAATGTATGCTCCCCTTATTAGTATTCTTGGGTGAAAGGTTCTTTTCCATGGTTGATTAACTTCAATTGCAAGAAAAAGCTTCATGATTAGTTTGAACAATCTGCTGAATCGCTGATGGTAGCTAAATACTATGTAGATAGTTTTGCATTTGACAATAATTTGTTTAACATGGTCTCAACTTTTTGTTTGAAGCTCTTCGATAAGGAAAATTGTTTAGTTTACACCAACATTTTAATGACTGATATGTTTGGTTCTGTTTTTTTTTTCTCCCTAACTCTTTTGGTCTTCCAACTTTTTTTTGGAGCATATCGGCTGGTCGATGCAGAAGGGCTATAATTGAAAAAAAACCAAAAAAAAAAAAGGAGCAAAAATCCTAATATATTGCAACAACTATGACTGCTTGTCGCCAGTCTTGAAAATATGATTTGATTCTTTTTTAACTCAAGATTTATGTTATCTCAAACGCTCTTAAATATATCAACATCGCTTCAAAACCAATGACTCAATTTGGTCTATTCTACCTATATCTTTAATCATAAAAAAATTCATCCTTTTTTATATCACGTGATGTATTTTCTAATATGAGTTAATGATATATGATGTTTTCCTTAAAAAAAGAGTTTTTTCTCAAATTAAAAAGGATTATAAATATTTATTTTGAAAAATTAAGGATTTGATTAAATTCTTTTAACATTTTCAAGAACGAAAATGAGATTTTTTTTTTTAATCCCACTCTAATATAACACTTATATGAAGATTATTCTATAATCTATCGGTCAGAATATGATAAATTGAGTAAAAGAACCAATTTGTATGTGAGTACATGATAGACTAAAAGAACCAAGATTATCTATATCATTCAGTTTTTTTTTACTGTTCTTACAAGAGAAATTGAGTACAGAGATTGACTGGTACTTTTTCCACCAAAAAAAAGCAAAAAATTAAGGGGGTTTTTTTTTTGTGAATTTTCACCTATTAAGGAAGCACTTGTGTTCAGAATGGAAAGATAGCGATCCTCAAGTCCTTTTTATTCATAAAAGCCTCATATGCGAGTAATGTTATAAGCATGTTTTTTTATCCCCAGGAAACAATCATGTTCTTAATAATAATAATAATGATGATGATATTTTAATTTACATATAAACAATTTACTTTTTGCTTAACAGCTTTACAACAATAGAAAAGAAGGGTCAACAAATTTTAACAAGCCATCTAAAAACTAAACACTGCAATATTAATCAGTAAATTATCAGAGCTTTTTCTGATAATTTACTTTCAGGCACTCTCTGAAAGTAGAAAATAGATGAAACTTTGCTTCTCAGATCCAAAGAAAATTGTAAAGGGGATACAAAACTAAGACAAATATACGCACAGCTACATTGCCAATTGACAGACAGATAGGTAGTCCTATCTAGAATTAGGCACCTGTCCAAACAGCTCCAGTAAACAAAGCTAACCAGAAACCTCATCGTCTGGTCTGATCATTGTTTTTCCTGTTTCAGTCAATGGCAAAACTAATATCTTTTGTTTTCTGGATTCCTCATGTTAGTGAAGCAATAAGTGAAAGATTGCATAATCCAAGACAAATTAATGCAGCTACTGTTGGAACTTAGATCACATTCTGCAACTATTTCAAAGCCTCAAGTCTCTGAATTCAAGGGGCCAGATCAAAGTATATCTGCAATAAGGAATGAACTTCTGCAAGAGAAGATACCTTGTAATCTGGTTTGAATTCCACATCTGCATATTCTGGAGAGTCATACCTCCCTGTTTCATCAAGAAGGCATGTAAAAGCTCCAGAGCGTTTCCCACAGGCCACCTGTAAATACAATTAATTGCATAAATTCATGCACTGACATGCATTAATATAGGGATACCTAGCAGAATAAACCATACATAAAATAATTCAATGGGACAAAAATTATTTTAGAGGTGGAGAAAAGAATCAAACTCCTAAAATTTTCAATATTCTTCCACTAAGCATAGACTAGAATAACAAAGAAAATTGATCTTATAAGACTCGCTGGCATATCTAAGTCATGTATTATCAAGCCAAAAACATACGATATAGTCCAAAACACATATGATTAAAAATCTCATTGTTGAGGAAAGAGTTTCTCATGCGGAAGCAAAAGTGTAATATTCAAATCACTCAAAAACAATAATTCCTATTCTCACTTTACTCGTTCATTAAAGATGCATACCCAAAAGCATTTTATTGAAGGATTCATTAGTAAGAAAACTAAAAGTAAAAAAAGAAACTCACATCATCTTTAAGACTATCTCCGATCATCATTACTTCATGAGGTTGAACTTCCCAAGTAGAACAAATATGCAGTAATGGCGCAGGATCTGGTTTGTAAGGACGAAATTCCCGACTCAAAGCTGGAGAAAAAGTCATCTGTAGCAAAAACAAACTGCTAAAGGATCAGAATATAGCAGCATTTAATAAAGAAGATTGAGACTACTGCACCCAAGTCATGCCAAATTCCTAGGCGACAATTGTCAAAACATGCTGAACAGATTCTGTAGCATCTCAAGCAATGTAACTATGAATGCTAAAGGAAAGAAGAAAAAATGGAGCAAAATTTTTAATTGCAGATATACCTTGAAAGTAAATGTGTGAAATTAAATTAGCACGAGACATTTCCCATCCATAGAAATGAAGAAAGAGCAAAAGACATGCCTACAGGCAAAGAACTAGAACAAATTTTCACTACCAGAGAGAACAAAAATGTAAAAAAACTTCAGACAAAATGTGGTCCTTGGGATTGAGAAAAGGCAGGCCAATCAAGAATTTCATGGTTAAAAGTAAAGTTGTCCCACTCAATGCAAATGGATGCCATTGTTCTTGTGAACATTTGTTAAAAAGTGACTTAATAATAAGCTTGTTTTTAATACAAATCAGTACCACTGTCAGGATCAAGAATCCAGATGATGAGTTGAATAAACAGAGTACTATCATTTCAAGGGAACCAAATAATAAAGTACTCCATGGATGTGACATGCAATTGCAAAATGGTATCAAAACCTTGGAATTTCAATAAGGGATTCTTTAAAAAGAAATAGCATTTGTATCAAATAGGGAATGTGAAATATGAACCTTTAATAACAGAATAAGGAACAACGTGACAGATTATGCAAGAATTGACTAGCAATATACTGATAGGTGTGTCGTGCTAAAGCTAATATAATATATATGAGTCAGTGGTCTAGATAATCTATGCCTAATACTGTTTGGCAACACAAGAGTGAAGTAAATTGCAGGTGGATGAGTTAGCATGGATGTAAGTTGATTTTGATCTTTGAATACTAGTTCATAAAATAATTTATGCCATTATAATACATACACTCTTGTACTGAAGAACATTTTTTGGTGTCAGGTCCAGTGGGGATACTCTGAAAGCATTTTTCTATTTTCCAACAAAGTAAATGCTATCCAAGCTTTCATTGGTCTATAAAGGAGTGAGAGACAAGTTTTCTCAGCATAGAAAATTTCATATCTGCACCTATTTAAGAATTGATATGCCACCTGTATATTTTTGCATATTGACATTAATGACACATGAAAATGATAAATAATGTTAATTTGCAGTTCCAAAATTTTATTTATGGTCATGATCTGAGAGGGTCAAGTATTGGTCCCCAACCCCAAACGTGTCCAGTGAATACTAGTTATACTGGATTGTAGCTCAAGAAAACAACATAGCTCAGCCAAGGTATGATAAAACTTTTTGGTGTTTCACCTATCATTTCAAAAAACCAGGTTGCCTCATGAAAAATTAAGCAGAACACACTCCTTTCCAAGGTCAATTCAAACACCTTTTGTAGTAATTTCCAGTCAATTATACTATCATGTATATACCATTGTGTTCCGATTTGAAGGCAATAGGTAAGTTGATACTAAATGGAAATCTTATAAAGCTAAAAGGAAAACTTACCCCAAAACGCTCATGAAACAAATCAACAGATGCCTTCACATTCCTAGTGATTAACCCTCTCCTGAAAATAATATTAGAAAGTAACATTTTTTTTCACAGTAAGTGGACAGAAATTTCAAAATCTTCACATAAGAGTTTTCTAGGTCCAAAACCTGGATGAGGTAAATTGTTTCGTGGAAGCACACTAGGTAATCATAAATGGGGAAAAGAGATTATTACAAGTCAGGAATTTGAGAAAGAAAATAGTAATATGAAGTTTACCGAATGTTTCTTGACTCAAGAAACTCACAAAGCTGGGATGCACCTGCAACATAATTGAACTATAGAAAAATTAAATTTAAAAAGTTATCTCTAAAGTCATGGAAGTTACGTGAACTTTTACATACAACATGATAAACAGAAAATAATAACTCAAAAATAAATTTTACAGCATAAAAGAAGAAGAAACCAGCCTAATGCACCTCTTTTTAGATTTTGGCTCTCTAGTCTAGCACCAGAATTCACAAAAATTAATAAAATTGGTGTGCCATACAAAATAAATACATCTGGACGTCCTATCACAGTTGAATTGTGGATTGCAAAGTGGGCTACCCCCTCAATCAATATTACTTATCATGCATCTCCTCACCAAAATAAAATGTTCCTACCTTAGTTGAGCCAGATAGCAATTCAAAAGAAAAAAGTCATCACCATGTTTTTCCATTTCAAGATACAAAGCACTCCAATAAATAATCCCTTCCCAAATCAAACAAGCTGCCTTTCACTTGATTCAATCAATTGACTCGTTGTAGAAAATCACTTGTACTAAAACTCAAAATTCTAAATCCAAGATTCATATTTGAGGCATGAAACACAACATGTGGACTTCATCATAGTACTAAAGCATGATCTTGCAACATTTTTGCAAACAACACCTATATTCAGCACATTTTGAGGCATGAAACACAACATGTGGACTTCATCATAGTACTAAAGCATGATCTTGCAACATTTTTGCAAACAACACCTATATTCAGCACATAGAGCTTCTCTTTTACCCTTCTAGTTCCTACATAAACAAATTTTGAATCTCCTTTTCCATTTTCATGACCAAAATTGCAGCACTATAAAAAACATTCGACAGTACATATCTTAGGGGCTAAACTCTGAAGAAAACAAAATTTGTATAAAAGAATTTCAATATATATATATATATATATATTGTGAATACACACATGTTTTCCTATCTCAACATAATCAACAAACTAAAAAGAAAAGACGAAACCAATAAGAATGGGGGATGGAGGAGCAAACCGGGCATGACTTGGAGGCGATCGAGTCCTTGTTTCTCAAAATCAGCAATAGTTTCATAAGCTCTTCGTTGCTTATCGGGGCTCCAATTCTCAATATGGTGCAAAATATCAATGCCGGAAGGATTATCTCTTTTGATAGATAGATAAGCTTCTTCTCCGAGCACGGCCTTGTACATTGCCGGGAAGTCGATGGCGGGCATAGTTAGGGTTCCGTCCATGTCGAAGACGACGCCTCGGAGACGGGCCTTGGTGCAGTCGACGGAAGTAGACATTGACAAAAATAACCTCGGGAACTGGAAGGAGTGAGAATGGGGGAAGAAAAGTGATCGGGAAATGGAAAGGATGAGGGGCATTTGTAGGAAATACAAGTTAGAGACTTAGAGTGAAGACAAATGAGATCAGTGATGAAAAGTGGGTAAAGGGCAGAGGGAGATAAGATTATCGGACAGAGGGGAAAGGAAAGACGGGAAGAAGACACATATATATGTTTGGGATGGTAAAAATAATAGTGGGTCTTATGAAAATAAAATACTCATCTTTTTAAATTTGAGAGCTTTTTTTATTTTTCACACCTAATTAATAATATATATATATAACTACTTTCACAATTCATCACAAATTAACACATGTTCAAAATATATATTATATAAAGTTGTTTCACTACTTTATAATCTTGATAAGTGTCTTTACTATAATTTTTCTTTTTTTTTAAAGTCAAGTCACTTTTTTTTTACTTAATCATTCTTTTTAATCATTTATTATATCACTCATTAATTTTTTAAAAAATATTCTCTCTCTCTCTCTCTTCTATATATATATAATTGATTTCTAATATAAATATGTTGAGTACATTTCTAATGAGTAAAGTGATTTTTAATAAAAAATTTAAGCTAAAAAAGTGAAAAGTTAATTTTTCATATAAACGAATTTTAGGTCAAAATTATGTTTTCATCTTCAATAAAAAAATAACTTTCATGTATTCATGGGTGTAAGAATATATTGAAAAAGATATAATTATTTTGTAATTCTAATATATGTGAATTTTATACGACAATTCACCTCGTATTCAAATTATATTTGATTTTAAAAACATTTAAGAGATTATAATATTTTAAAATTATCTATTATATTTATATATGAAAAATGTTAATGTTCATATGAACGGATTTTCATTCCAAAAGTAATAAACTTATATTTCAATTTTCGTTAAAAAAAACTAATTTAATGTATTGTGCGAGTGCAAAGAATAAGATTAGATTGAAATAACATATTATTTTTTATTATTTTAATTATTTTCATAATTATTATATATTATAAATTTATTGTTATAATTATATAATTTTAAGTATATATAATTATAATTATAAAATTTAAAATATTTCAAACATTTTAAAAATATAAAATCCGTACATTGCACGAGTGAACAACTAGTTAATTAATATAGTTGAAATGTATATGTTTTATAATGTATTTCTAAAAAAAAATCCTTTAAATATATTTTCATGACATGTTTCAATTATTCTGAAAGAATAATTTTATTTATGCACTCAACATAATTAGTAGTAATAATTAATTGAGTTATGAACATCTATTGGTAGTAATAATTAATTGGGTTATGAACATCTATTGGTAGTGGCACACATATAGAAGATTGTGGGATTTTATTGTTAAAGATTAAGTAAGTAGAAGGAAACAAATGCTCATTATTTATTATTTCAAAGTGAATTTAATGTATTTTTAGATATTAAAAATCTCACTTTAAATATAAATCTTTTGATAAACTAAAAAATATATTGTATTTTGAATAAAGAAACTTAAATACAATTTGGAACAAAATCCATTTCCAATGATGGAACTCATTTCCTAATCCACAAAAGCCACCCATTTCCTCCATCATTGTCCTATAATTTACAAAGTCACCAATCATAAGTGAAACTCATTTCCTCCATTTTGATTCTCTACACACTCATCCCTTCCCAATTTTTTTTTTTTTTTTGAAAGACATGAGATTTATTAGAAAGGAAATAGTTAGTACAAGTTAAAGAAATTTAATACAATGAAATCATTTGTAAAGAAAACATACACAAAAATTGCATAAACCATATTAGAAAAAAAAAATGAGATAATGCAATAATATAAATGAAAAAGTGACAAATTGAGTCTAGAAAAGGTAATTGAAATTTGACTTTATTGGCAAATTGGCTCGCTACTAAAAATAACTCCATTGGAAACAAAATTAATATGTTTTGGCTCGCTATATTTGTTATGAAGTTTTGTTAGGAATTTGGATTGATTTACAACTTACAAAATTAATATGATAATAACAAAATATATGGAGAAAAAAATAATATGGCAAAAGAACAACAATTTATCTGGTCCGGTCAATATGACATACGCCCATGAGGAAAAATGAAACAAGTTTTATTATTGTTGTGGTGGAATATAAAAAATATATAATATATCAATTTATTTTTGTCACAGACACTCTATAATATTTTCGTCACAAAATTCTTTGACAAAGTAAAAGTCTCCATTCATGTTCACATGCAGCTAACAAACAAAGAAGAAGAAACATGTACAATATATGCCAAGAAAAAAAGGAACACGTGGATGGTTCCAAAGGTAGCAAGCATTCTAACAAATCTTCACATTACCTTTTAAACCCCAATTAAAATAAAACTTGGTCCAACTTCTCCAAAATAGCCCCTGATAGGGCCAAATCACCCATTGTGAATACCAATCAAGTCCAAGCAATGTTTGCACTTGGTAATTGGAAAAGGCTTTGTGAATATATCTACAGGATTATCTTTAGTGTTGATCTTCTAAATAATGACCTTCTTAAAACTAATATCTCAAATGAAATGATATACTATATCAATGTGAATCACCCTCTCATGATACATTTGATATTTAGCTAATTAACTTGCACTTTAACTATCACAAAAAATGGTAGTCACGCCTTGGTACATACTGAGTTCACCAAATAAACCCTTCAGCTATATAGTTTATTTGACTACATTTGTAATAGTCATATATTTTACTTCAGTGGTAAATTAAGCTACTACATGTTGTAAAGTAGCTTTCCAACTAATAGCACAACCTCTAATGCAAAAATACATAACATGTAAGTTATATGCTTTTGTCAAGATCTCCAACATAATCAGAATCCAAAAATCCAACCAAAGTATTACTAGTTTTGTCAAATCTCAAACATGTGCTTGAAGTACCCCGCAAGTATTTAAGAATTCATTTGGCAACATGCCAATGAGTTTTACTTGGACAAAACATATATTCCTTACCACACTTATTGCCTATGAAATGTCTAGACGTGTACATACCCTTGCATACATAAGACTTTATACAACACTGGAATATGGAACTCGTGTCATATACCTTTCCTTTTACTAGAAGAGTACTAACAAGTTTAGCATTTTTCATACCAAACATGTTTAAAACTTTTTCCAAGTAATTTTTCTGAGTCAAAAATAATTTTTCAGCTCATTTATCTCTTTTGATTTCTATGCCAAGAATTTTCTTAGTTGCATCAACCATGAATTTTTGTTATATTCTTGGCAACAATAAGTATGTCATCAACATAAAACAATAAATAAATGAATGAACATTACTTAACTTTTGAAAATAAACACAATTGTCATACATGTTCCTGGTATAACCATGACCTAACATAACATAATAGCATCAATTTTTTATACCATTGCCTCAAAGATTGTTTCAATCCATATAAATATTTTTTCAAAAGACAAACATGGTCTTCTTAACCTTCAATTTCAAACAACGATGGCACTGGGTAGGAGTGGGTGCGAGTACCCCTCCACCTGTCGCTCCCCCGCCCCTGCCAATTGTTGATTAATTTATACATAATTTCATTTTAAGAATATTAGTCTTTTTCTTTTATGAGGATTTGGATTCCTTTAAAAATTTTCAAATAAGTTTTAATTATCTTTTTAATAAACTACAATTTTTAATATTAAGATATATATATATATATATATAAGTGATATACATATATACATATATATATATATATGATAAGTGTGTCACTGCACTTTCAAATTAATATATTTCTAAACTCATAATTATGTAGTAGTAGTAGTAAGTTTCACAGGGAATTGTAAATTCTTTGAATGAGAAATCTAATAAGATTTTGGAGGGGTTTATAGATTGAAAGTATTTTAGAAATAAATAAAAACTTTAAATTGGATTAACACTAAACACAATAAACACTTTGTATAACTATGATAAAAAAGCACTAGTAAGGATATATATATATTTAGTCTTGATATAAGATTATGATTGATAAAATACTTAAAAGAGGTGACTTGGAAAATCGCAAAACGCAACAATTTATGTTCTGATTATAATAGAATAATTCTGTGTAGCGCAACAAATTAATTATTAACTTAATTCATAAATTTATCAAATCGATTGAATAAAATTATCAATCAAGTTGCAAGAAGAATGAGAACATCATCAACATAAATAATACAAATATAATAGCCAATTAAATTCATATAATTTATTTTAAAAAAATTTTCATTAATGAATCAAACTAAATTTCATCAATTAATGAAACTATAATGGAAAATCGAACATCCGATTCTCAAATTCTAGTTAATCAACTATATAAATAAATTAAAATGGCAAGTCTCAAATGAAAACATACAATTATAAGATGAATTATGAAATTGTTCAAACACTGAAAATCAATTAAATATTAACTAATCAAGGACTATATTTTCTAAAATTAAGATTAATTCTTAAATATAAAGATCTAAAAGATATTAATCAAGAGGTCAAAACTAAATTTATGACTAGAATTATCTCAAATCTCATAAAAACTCAACTTAATACATACAATTACTAACTAAAAAGTTATTCACAATTTATAGATAAATACATTTAAGAGTAAAATAAGAATAGAAAAGAACTCATTCAATTGGAGAATTGAAATCCGAACAATCCACTTATTTGATCTTCTTCATGCAAATACAAGTGTTCTTGAGAGCTATGTTTATCCCAAGATGTTCTAGAGATAATCTAAGAAGGCTAGTTGTTCCAAAACACTCCTAAAAGAGATTATATATACGTTCAATACGTTTTAGGGCTACAATAAAATGAAGACTAAGTCAAAACTCATAAATACAACTGAGATTGGAACTTGTTGTTTGACTCTACAGAGATTGTCACCCTACGTGGCAAGCTTGTTTTTGGGGATTCTTTCATTGAACTGAAGTACTGAGAGCTTGTTGCGAAGGAATTATCTTGCCATTGGAAGTTCAACTCTTGCTGCCTAGCATGGCAACTTCTTAGCACTTAGGACTTGATTTTTTAAACTTTTCATTTAAGACTTTATCTTGCCACTGGGAGCTTTAGAATAGAGCTGGGAATATGAGTCAGGCCTCAGGCCAGCCGATTTTGGCCCACTAAAAATACAGCTTGGGCTCCTAAAACAGAGGCTCATATTATTCTCAGACTTTTTGGCCCACGTGGCCCGAAAGACCTATTTAATATATATATATATAATATATATATCTATCTTAAGTCAAAACTTTTTGTCAAAAACATTCAAGATATTTAATATTTTTTCTTGAGAAATCGTACTTCTATTTTCTTTTTTTTATACTACTCTTTAATAAATATTAGTAATAACACTCTCACCTCGTATATCATTTCTTAAAGAAAATTAGTTAATTTAGTTATAAACTATTTTATTTAAATCACTTTGATATTTAATATTTAAATATCACTATACAATATATAATTGATTTTTTTGCTCATTTATGTTTACATTTGCTTTATTATACTAATTTATTTATTCTAATTTTCATTTTAGATCATGTGATAACGATTTAATTATGGATGTGCATATTTCTAATGTGGATTCAAATATTATTATTGATAATGAAGAGAAGAGGAAAATTAAAGATTTGTTATTGGCATTTGGTAGGAGTAATTGTTAGTTTTGTTTATTTTAGTCATTTAATTCTTGTTTTGATATTATCGACTTTCATTAAAAAATTTTTTTTAGTTTAAAAATTTTGAATGCAAATAAAGGAGTGAAAATTTGATCCATTTTGACTTGCAACTCGTTTCAGCCCATTACCGTATAGGACCGAGTTAGGGCTACAAAATGAAAGGCCCATATTATTCCAAGCTTTTTGGCTCGCTACTCGACCTGGCCGGTCGTTTTCCATTACTACTTAAAGGTTTCCCCCTCCTCGCCGACAAGATCTATCTTCATATCTTTGAGTTCTTTTATTATCCAATTAACTACAAATAAAAATTTAAATGTGAGGAATAACTTTAAGCCATAAACTATGGAATTTACTAGATTTAATATCAAGCATAAATACAATTAATCTCCAAAAAACTAGTAAATTAAAGTTCAAATCAATAAATAATAAGTGATATACATATCTACATAAAACATATA
>SRSM01000591.1:0-39406 GCA_019593545.1 Apocynum venetum | reverse complement strand
CAGTGATGCGGAGCATGGAGATGTCATTAATGGAAATTCGAGTTCAAGCACAAATAAGAAGTGGATCCTTGAGCTATGATGGAGGTCCAATTACAAGAGCTAGAGCTAAACAGATGAAAGATGCACTCAATGGGCTTATTTTGTGTTATTTGGATCAATCTGCTCAAGAGGGAAATTGCATGGGCTGTCCAAGACTTGTGAATTTAATTAGATTTGATACAAAAGAGAAGAAAGTCCAATTACAAGCCCACCAAACTAAGAATTTGTCCAGCCCATAAGATTAGGGTTTATTGTTTCTATAAGATTTGGAAATCTTGGCAGATTTGGTACCTATTAGATTTATTGTTTTATTTGTTTTCCTTTTTGAATAAGGAAATCTGGGTAGATTTGATATCTTAGTAGATTTGGTTTCCTTTTTAAATAAGTAGAGTTCCTAATCAAACAAGGATTTGAACTCTTTCTTCTATATATGTAATTGGAACAAATCAGATGATAATGATTGAATACAATTTTGAGTTTTCTCTTAAAAGTTCTTGTGAGAGCTTTGCTTTTGAAATTCTCTAAGAATTTCGCCACTTATAATTAGGATTCTTAGTTGTTTGATAACTAAAGGCTCCTAATTCGTGATTTTTGGTAATAGTATCAAGAGTTTGTTACGGGTCTTGTTTGATAGATAAGCAAGGATCGTATCATTCAGGAGCAAGCATCATGAGGATCGTTACAATGATTCCCTCAAGAATCGCCAAGTAATTTCTGGGAGCACCATTGATAGGTATGAATTTCCCTTTGATAGAATTCTTACCTATATGGCTTGGCAAGGATGGGATAGTATAATTGATCATGAAGAAGCCTTGTATACTGATCTTGTATATCAGTTTTATGCTAATCTCGAAGAGGTGTTAGAAAAAAAGGGAGAGATGACTATAAGGACTCTTTTTGTTTCAAGGGTCAATGGGATAGATATAAAATTTACTTCCCTTGGTTTAGATGAAATCTTAGAGATACCTATGGATGGGGTTGAGTACTTTAATACTCATCACAGAATAAATCATAAGGATTTTTTTGCTGTGGGTTTTGAGAAGATATTCACTCAAGGAAACTCTTTTGTAAACTTAGTCAAGTGAGAGGCCAATGTATTTAGTTTTGAACATCGTATTCTTCATCATATGTGCACTAACATCTTCATCCCCACTGAAGGCCATAAAACTACTGTCACGTTTATGCATATGTTTCTTATGTATTTCTTGGTGAAGAGAATCCGGGTGGATTTTGGTTACATAATGGTACACCACATGATGGCTACCATTGAGAAGGGCAAAGGCGTTCCGAAAAGCTTACCTTATGGACGGTTATTAACCAAAGTCTTCCGCCATTTCAACGTCCCATTTCCAGAACTGAAAGGGACAAAATATGTGCCTAAGTTCAACTTTGCTTCTTTTAAAAGAATGCAAGCATTATGTCTCAATGGTACATGGGACTTGAAGAAAAATATGACTCCGGAAGAGATCGTTGTGGCAACAAAGGAGACAGCAAGGCTGATGGGAAAAGAACCACCGATAACTCTTCATGAAGGTGATTTTTCTGGCGATTTTGTTGAAGGTGAGGACTCACAAGGTGTGAAAAGACCACTTCATCTAGATGAGGAAGAAGATGTTCCTCCTGAGGCTCCAGATTTGAAGAAGGCAAAAGGTAAAGAAAAAGTTGGAGAGGAAGATGTATCCACTCCACAACCTGCCATCTGGGGTGCCCTGGAAGAAATTTCTTCTCAGATTGGCTCGATGTTCAGCATATTTGACAATCATTTCAAGACACTTCACTCCAAGATCGACGACCTGGCATCAAGGGTGGAGTACCATGGCATCGAGATCATCAACATCAAATTTCATCTAGAGGCACTACATGGCATTCAGGTTGACGTTTCTACACCACCACCTTCGCGTGATATGCCCCCGCCTGCTGAGCAGCCTGCTGGACCATCCTCTTCCACAGCTAAAGTTTATATGCGACGGCCTAGGAGATAGTGTTTTTCTGCACTTGTTGTACTTTTGTTTTATCTAGACAACTTATCTCTTGTTTTTATTCTTGACTCCTCTATTTTTATATATGCATCTTTTATTCCCCATGATGACTCCTTGGTAGTTGAGGGATCTTATTGTTTAATTAACTTAGTTCTATCCTTTCTATCCATTCTTTTTGAATGATGACAAAAGGGGGAGAAAAACTACTGTTGATTGCAATATATAAATGTCATGAAACTAACTTTTTCGTTTCAGGAATTTCTGAGATTAACTTAAATGCTTAAACTCATCAAAATCAAGATAAAGGAGAAATAGCTCTAAAAGGTTAAGTATGGCTATCCTTGGTTTAAAGGTTATATATTTCTAAGTTTATGCTATATTGAGATTGAAGGAGAATGGGAATTGTGTGTTGGTGGCCGGGTTGGCCTTATGTGCGATTTTATGTGTTATCTCATCTCTTTTTGCATTGTTGAGTTTATGTTGCAAAAATGTTTTTTTTAAGAGTTATAAAGGAAACTCTGTCAAAATTTTTACAAAACTGATGCATATTGATAGGGGGAGCATTATAAATGTTTTTATAGCCTATCTATTTGTTATTAATTCTGGAATAAAGGAGGATACGGAGGTTGGTGGAAAAATAGGCTTCTTTAAGCCTATATAAGCTAGGAAGTGATCTCGTATACTTACAATGAATACTTTAATTTTGAGATCCAATATTTATTCGAAAAATGTTACATTCTATATATTTCTTGATATCATCAAACTAAATGGTTATATGCTATATGTGATATCTTACAAATACCTAGTCATACGATCCTTGCTTATCTATCAAACAAGACCCGTAACAAACTCTTGATACTATTACCAAAGATCACGAATTAGGAGCCTTTAGTTATCAAACAACTAAGAACCCTAATTATAAGTGGCGAAATTCTTAGAGAATTTCAAAGCAAAGCTCTCACAGGAACTTTTAAGAGAAAACTCAAAATTGTATTCAATCATTATCATCTGATTTATTCCAATTACATATATAGAAGAAAGAGTTCAAATCCTTGTTTGATTAGGAACTCTACTTATTTAAAAAGGAAACCAAATCTACTAAGATATCAAATCTACCCAGATTTCCTTATTCAAAAAGGAAAACAAATAAAACAATAAATCTAATAGGTACCAAATCTGCCAAGATTTCCAAATTCTTATAGAAAACAAATAAACCCTAAAATCCTTATGGGCTGGACGAAATTCTTAAGTTTGGTGGGCTTGTAATTGGACTTTCTTCTCTTTTGTATCAAATCTAATTAAATTCACAAGTCTTGGACAGCCCATGCAATTTCCCTCTTGAGCAGATTGATCCAAATAACACAAAATAAGCCCATTGAGTGCATCTTTCATCTGTTTAGCTCTAGCTCTTGTAATTGGACCTCCATCATAGCTCAAAGGATCCAGCTTCTTCTTATTTGTGCTTGAACTCGAATTTCCATTAATGACATCTCCATGCTCCGCATCACTCCCCCTTTCCTCAAAAGGATTCGCCCTTGAATCATCACCGTAATTTTGTTAATTGCTCGACAATCAACACACATTCGCCAAGAACCATCTTTTTTAGGCACCAACAACACGGGTACTGCACATGGACTCATACTTTCTTTGATCAAACCCTTAGACAACAATTCATCCACTTGCCTTTGTAACTCCTTGGTTTCTTCAGGATTGCTTCTATAAGCTGGTCGGTTTGGAATTTGTGCTCCAGCAATGAAGTCAATTTGGTGTTCAATCCCTCTAAGTGGTGGCAAGCCTTCTGACATAGTTTCAGGAAACAATTCTTCAAATTCCTGCAACAAAGTTTGAAAAGAACTAGGAAGAGAAGAGAGATCTGGGTTAGAAGAAAGAGTTAAATTCGCTCCTTTGAATACCAAAAGAAGCATAGATTGCCTAAATAGATAGGCCTTTCGGACCTCACCCTCTCTTGCATAGAAACTGCCTTTTACCTCTTGTTTAGCCACTCTTTGCACACTATTCTCTTCTTTTGCATGTGCCCTCTCAAGATTCTTTTCCTCATGGCACATCCCCTCTGTTTCCTCTCCTTTTTCCTCTCTTTTCTCACGCCTCTCATGGCTTTTCTCACAGCTCTCCTTTTGCTCATGCATCTTTTTTTTTTTTGTGCACTCTCACATTCACTCAATATTTTCTGATCTTCAAACACCTCTTTAGGTGACATGGGCAGCAACTTAATAGGTCGTCCATCCATCACAAAAGAATATCGATTAGTGAAGCCATCATGCATAACTCGCCTATCATACTGCCAAGGTCGTCCCAATAATATATGAGTAGCATGCATGGGAACAACATCACATAAAACCCGATCAGAATAACGTCCAATTGAGAAAGATATCAATGATTGCCTTGTAACCCTAAGATCTCCAGTATTGTTTAGCCATTGCAATCTATAGGGATTAGGGTGTTTAGTTGTTTTCAATCCCAATTTATCAACTAAACTAGCATTAACAACATTAGTACAACTACCCCCATCAATGATCATGCTACACAGTTTATCATGTATGAAGCATCTAGTATGAAATATGTTTTCACGTTGTACCTCATCCTCTTTGGATTGGATGCTTAGTGCTCGTCTTGTGACCAAGCTGAAAACTGATCCTTGAGGGGCTGTTTCTCCATCATCTGCTTCCTCTGAATCTTCTGCTAATAGTGGCATGTCACTGTAGTCAAAATTATCTCCCTCATCTTCACTCACCACTTCTCCATTTCGTATAACCATCACCTTTGCAGTAGGACATTGGGCTTGCCTATGTCCATATCCCAAGCATCTAAAGCACTTCAGATCTCTCAAAGAACCCTTAGATTTATCATCCTTAGGTTGTATTTTTGTTGTAGAAACATCTTTACTTTTGTTTGCTTCAAATCTGTCCTTGCTTGAATTTGAATCTCCACCTTTGTTGCCCTTCCAATTCGACTTCCATGAAGAAGTAGAAGTCAAACCAGATTTGTTCCTCATATTTAATTGCTTCTCAACCTTAATTGCCATGTGTACCATATCCTCAAAATCAACATAATGATGCAATTCAACCAGGTTAGCAATGTCACTATTTAAACCAGAAAGAAATCGTGCCATAGTAGCCTCCTTGTCCTCCTCAACATTGGCTCGAATCATGGCCATCTCCATCTCTTGATGATACTCTTCAACGCTCTTTGATCCTTGGTTCAATCTCTGTAAAAGATTGTACAACTCTCTATAATAATGTTGTGGTACAAATCTCCTCCTCATAATTGTTTTCATCTCAAACCATGAAGAGATTGAACCTTCTCCACTCATACGCCTAGAAGTTGAGAGCTGATCCCACCACACACTTGCATAATCAGTAAAACCTACAACAGCCAATTTTACCTTCTTCTCTTCGGTGTAGTTATGACATTCAAACACACGTTCGACCTTCTTTTCCCAATCTAAATATGCTTCTGGATTGCTCTTGCCTTGGAAAGATGGAATCGTCATCTTGATTGACCCCAAGTTCCCATCTTTAGATTTTTCTTTGTTGAAACGTGTAGAATCTGCGTCAAATTCATCTTCTAATTCATCCATGAGATTTCGTTTTGTTCCTCCAGATTGAGCACAACTTGAAGTGCCTTGCTCAATTCTCCCCAATCTTTCTTTCAATTTCTGGTTGTCACTAGCAAGATCTTCTTGTTGTGACAACATCTTTTGCATCATTCCTTGTATTGCCTCTAAGGTAAGTCTATCTTTTGATTCCATGATGTAAAAAACCTGCAATAAAAATGTTAGAAAAGGAAAATCCTAAACTAACTCTCCCTCACGTGTTTCACTCGACTGTTTTTTAATCCCTCTATTGATCTCACCAAATTTGACCACACAACAGCCTCTCTTTGAAGTTCTTATTTGAGCTAAGCCTTTACAAATCACTAAGAATGAGTTCTTAGTCTTTGATAACCAAAACTCAAACGAAAAGAATGGATCTTTGGTGAAAAGAATGAATCTGTAACCCTTTTTTTTTTTTTTTGCCCCAAACTTGGACTCAAACAACAAGAACGAATCTTTGATCTTTTTTTCTGAAACTTGAAATCAACTTTCTCAATCTTTTTTTTTTTTTTTGTTTTTTTTTTCCGAACTGAAACAAAAGGATAAGAAGGTTATAGAACAACCTGTTTCCCGCAACCTAGGCTCTGATACCAAACTGATACGATCCTTGCTTATCTATCAAACAAGACCCGTAACAAACTCTTGATACTATTACCAAAGATCACGAATTAGGAGCCTTTAGTTATCAAACAACTAAGAACCCTAATTATAAGTGGCGAAATTCTTAGAGAATTTCAAAGCAAAGCTCTCACAGGAACTTTTAAGAGAGAACTCAAAATTGTATTCAATCATTATCATCTGATTTATTCCAATTACATATATAGAAGAAAGAGTTCAAATCCTTGTTTGATTAGGAACTCTACTTATTTAAAAAGGAAACCAAATCTACTAAGATATCAAATCTACCCAGATTTCCTTATTCAAAAAGGAAAACAAATAAAACAATAAATCTAATAGGTACCAAATCTGCCAAGATTTCCAAATTCTTATAGAAAACAAATAAACCCTAAAATCCTTATGGGCTGGACGAAATTCTTAAGTTTGGTGGGCTTGTAATTGGACTTTCTTCTCTTTTGTATCAAATCTAATTAAATTCACAAGTCTTGGACAGCCCATGCAATTTCCCTCTTGAGCAGATTGATCCAAATAACACAAAATAAGCCCATTGAGTGCATCTTTCATCTGTTTAGCTCTAGCTCTTGTAATTGGACCTCCATCATAGCTCAAAGGATCCAGCTTCTTCTTATTTGTGCTTGAACTCGAATTTCCATTAATGACATCTCCATGCTCCGCATCACCTAGCATATTGTAAGGGGGAGCATTTTTAATAATTTTATTACATATTATATAAACTCTTCCTTACTTTGAATCCTTGCACTTAATTGTTATATTCATCACATTGCATCAATATTTGTCATCATCAAAAAGGGGGAGATTGAAAGCCTTAAAGCTTTTAATATCTTAATTTTGATTAAATGACAAACATTGATAAGGACTAATGGCTTTATTGTATTAGTGATAAGGATTCATATATCTAATCCATGCAAGATCAAAGTTTCAAATCTTCAGGAAAGAGCTTTTGATGTCAAGCCTTGAAGATAAGCGTTTCTGGATTAGATAGGATCTAGAGGTGTAGCTTTAATTCTTTATTTTATCTTTGGTTATCTCTAGGTCTATCCCTTTGAATAATGAGTTCCATAGGTTGCTCAATAAAAGTGAAATGATTTTCAAAATGCATTTCATTTGGATAAAACATGAGTTGGGTATTTGAAATGATTTTCAAAATACATGCACATACTTCAAAATTCATAAAATATAGTTTGCAAACTCTTAGAGTTGTTTGGGAACTTGTTCTGCATAGTTTTAATGCATTTGTGGTCGACCTGACAAAAGTGTGGACGACCACAAATCATGCGGTCGACCAGACTTCTCAGAGTATCGTCCACAAGCTGTCCAGAGTTCTCTGGAACACTTGCGGATGATGGAGCGGTTGACCGGACTTCTGAGCTCATCGTCCGCAGGCTGTCCAGAGTTCTCTGGAACATTTGCGGATGATGGTGCGGATGACCCTCCTGATTTGCAGTCGACCGCACTTCTCCTGAGTGGGATTCAAACAGCAATTTTTATGACCGTTGGTGCATACTTATAAATACCCAATCGTTTAAACAACTCGAACTAATCACTTTTTGAGCAAAAATCTGATCCTAACACTTCATAGAACCTCTGGAGATTATTTTGAAACCAAATCTTAACATTTATATTGTGAAATTCATCAAAGTGAGATTTATACAAAATCATTGGGGTTCTTGAGCAACTTACAAGAAAACATTACTCAAAGAGGTATTTATGCTTTACATTGATATATCTTCACATTAAGGTGATTTCATATATCAAACTCTTCTTATTCATATCTTGATTGAATTGTTCGAGGTTGCATTGAGCTTAAAACTCTAAGGGTTAGAGTGAGCCTTGAACCATAGAAAACTGTGTTTGTGTTAAGAGCTTCTTTTTCATTAATTGTTGTAATAGAGATAGGTGTGTAGACAAGGTTATATTGTAAAACTCAAAGTGTTGAGTGAACCTTGGTTGGTTAAGAGGTTTGTGTTGTAAAACCCTAAGGGAATTGGGTGAGCCTCTATTGTATTCTCTCTTACTATATTAGTGAAAGGTTTTGTGAAATCCTTGAGTAGATAGCTCAAGGTAGTGGATTAGGTAGTGTTCATTGCTTCTTTTCTTGAACTCATCATTTCATACTTTGGTTGAACACCAAGTGTTTGATATTTGTTATCTTAGAAAGCTTGTTTAAATTTATAAAGAAAAAAATCGGTTAAAACCTAATTCACCCCCCCTCTTAGGTTTTTCAGTGTTAACTTTTTCAATCCTTTTATAATTGTACCCCTTTCTGTAAACTTTTTTCGAATAAATCAATTGAATATCTTTGTAATTTGACAAAGATATTCTTATTTAACTAATGTGGCTAAATCCTTTTTGTTATGAAATCCAAAGTTAAAACATTAGTATTGTGATTTGATGATAATGTAAGTATACTGTGTGTTTTAGTACATTTAAGGTTATTTTCTACACGCTAGAACTTGTTCTTTCACATGCTTGAGACGAAATTTAATTAAGATCTTGGTTGATATGGGGATGACATAAGGCCTTCTTTGATAGTTTGAGCATTTCTGAACGAACTATACTTATATCCCTCGATCCTATTTTGAGCCAACATGCATGAATGGTTTCATTACCATTTAATTTCTTTGATAAATAGCCTCGTTTATTACTTTTCTATCCAGATACTTTATTGAGAATGTATTAATCATGTGTTAATCTGTATTGAAAAGTTATGAGGACTGCTGATAAAGGATTACGATATATTGTAAAAAAGAACCGAAAGGTAAAAAGTCTCATAGATGTGATCTCTTCAAAGAAAAAAAAAAAGAAAGAAAGAAAGAAATGAAGAGATATTATTGAAAAGGTTTTCTTCAAAGAAGTATAATTCATTCTCAATTTAAACTCTTGAAATATTTTGTATATTCCTATCCTTCGTTTGTAGCAAAATCCCGAGCTTAACATTACAAGCTTTAAAGTCCTATTTCACCCAAATCGACCAAAATTTTCATCATTAGTGAAGAGCATGTGACTTTACAAGTTTATAAGTTGTGTTGAGAAACTAAAAATGTATTTTTATTTACACAGTGACTTTGTTGTTATCTTTTCATTATATAGATATAAAAAAAAAGGGGTTAAACTTTGAATAAGGATTTATGTTTTTCACAGTCACATTTTGTTAACTTTGAATATTAATGTTAAACTTGTAAATGATATTCAAGCACACGAACACAATTTCTTTTCAAATAAAAAGCGGTTAATTGTGAAAGTTGTATTGAAATTAATATAACACTTTGTTACCTTATTAATCTTGTTTAAGTTATTTATATTTGTATATTGTGTGTTTATATTTTGCTTGAGGACAAGCAAAGAGATAGTGTGGGGGAATTTGATGTACTCATAAATTAACTAATTTTTATACTATTTAATGACTATATTTTGTTTAAAAATCGGTTAATTGTGTCATTTAATTGATATATTTCACATTTCCTTTCTATTTCTTTGTTTATAAGTTTTTCAGTGTATTTTAGTACATTTTGGAGATAAAAAGAAGAAGAAGAAGAAGAAGTGAAGATGAAAAAAAAAAAAAATCGATGAACAGTAACTCCAGTGAACAGTACCATCGTCGATGATGACATCTCTGCTTACGTCATGAATAGTATCCGTCGGCTGGTCAAAGTCAACAAGTCAACCTGCTACAGTATCCCTGGAAGTCAAAATGATCATTTTACCCCTAGAAATTTCCCTATAAATATGCTAGCTTCATTTATCATTTTGAACACCAATTTAGCTCCAATCTTCTTCATTTCTTTTGTAATTTCTTTCTTTTATTATTATCTTCATATTATTATAATTTCTAGAATTTTTAGAATGGTTTTTCAAGTCTTTTTGTAAAATTTAGTAAAGAAATTCTGTTCGGATAATTTCAATATTTTCGGGGAGTATTTCTTTCAAATTTTCGTTCTAATGTTTATAAATTTCATCTTATATTTATTAAATATGGATTGTGAGTAATTTCATTTTGTTAGCAAGGATATGTGTTAAGTTATTAATAAATGGGATTATGAGATAATTTTCTTTGTACTTAATTTCTATTTGGATTTATTTAACTGGACTTATGGTCGGTTTACCTGCCTAGTCTTCATTTATTTTGCTTTATGCACTTTAAATATCGCAAATGGATGGCTGAACCACCTATTAGTTTAATTTATTTTTTTGTCTTTTATTTTCTTTTTCTTATGGAAGGCCGAGCCTCCATACTTTTAGTTTAATTTATTTAAATGGCCGGTTGAACCGCCTAATTTGTTTAGTTAATATAAATCCAATATTTATTTATATATATATATATTTGCATATTTATTTAATATACTTATATCTATATATTTATTAAGTATTTATGTAATTCCTGTTTTAATTAATATAATTATGTGATTTAATTGGATTGACAATCTAGTTAATAAATGTGATTATACAGCTAGGATTATTAATCTTGTATTAATGATTCAAGTGGCATCTACTAATTTAATTGAGTTGCAGCTCTTGGCTTAATTAAATTAGTAGTGGAATTATATAATTTAAATTGTATATAATTAAGCTGATTGTAATATACAATTTAATGTTGGTAATGCCTTATTTACTTAATGCAATTTGATTGAACATCCTATACACGCTAGTTGGTAGTGGTGTTTAATTAAATTAGAGGTTAATCTGTCTGAGCTGATCGGGATTCTAAAACCAATTACTTAATAATGTCTTGATCTATGATTAATCCCATGAAAAATATAACTTGATACTAATTCCTTGCTAACGCTTTTGATTGAACCATAATTAGCTTAGTTTTCTATGGGTTATTATGATGTTTATTAAGTTTAAATCTAGCTAATTATGTGTTTTGGTGATTTTAATGATTCTTTACACTATTACTTTTGTTTTCAGGTCTTTAGAAGATTTAGAAGATGTTGGAATGAAATTAGAAGAAATCGGGAATTTGAGGATGGATATTTAGAAGAACAGAGAAGTGGACGCGCAAGGCAAGAAGGTGGACGCGCCCACCAAATCTCACGCGTCCACTCTCAGAAGATTGACAGTCACGTGGACGCGTATCATCTACTCAGGCGTCCACTTTCCGAATTCAAGTTTTAAGATTGTTTTAAGTAGTTTCTAATTAGGATTCTTGTATAAACTACCCTAGGACCTTTTTCTAACTATATATAGGCCTTAATAGCTTAGTTTAGGGTGTAAAAAAACACCTTAGATAATTTCTTCCCGAGCATTGTAGGAGATCAAGGGTCGGAGTGTCTCGGGAAATCGGATTTCCGACTAATGAGTTTCTCTCTTTCCCTTAATCTTTTTATGATGTTTTCCTTTATATTTTGTGAGTAAACGTTTTTAGTTGGCAAGGACATGCGTGTTTTGTAATTAAAAACCCGATCTTTTCAAGGGATCAATATTTCTATTTGAGAATTTGAACAATTCTTGGTTTTATTCTATCAATTGTGTTATTTCAATTATTATTGGCCATCTTAATTGTGTTGCATAATTGATTAACTAGGGTTATGCAGAATCGGTTTTCGGTAACCAAAAGTAGTAACTATTGATTAATTTAAATCTGTGTTTGATTATTTGATAGGGAATTGTTTGAAACGAATTGCATGATTTTTAATCGGCCATTAACTTTATGTAATTTGTGTTGATGTTGTCCTCGAGCTGAATAACTTAATTGACTATTTTATGCGAGTGATTCGGTAATTTAGTTTAATTAGGTTAAAGTTAATTTGCTGTGCTTCTCGGGAATTAACCTAACTATACAGGAATCGGAATTTGCTGCGCTACGCGGAATTCTAAGTCACTACTCAAATAGGTTATTATCAATGATTAATCCCGAATAAGTAAAACCGAAATACAAAGTCTTTGCTAACGTTTTTCTTTTCTTTGATACTTAATTAATTTGTGAGTAAATTTATTTAAAGTTTATTCTTTTTAGATAAAAACCAAATCTTTTCCCCCCAAAGTCGTGATTAGTTTACTTAATCAAAGAATTTACAAGTCTCTGTGGGTTCGACCCTTACTTGCCCTAACTGCATAAGTTGGTTGAGTTTGGTATTAATTTGATAGCGCAACGACACGCTCGTCAGCTTTTTTTTTTTATATCATTTATATTCCAAATTCCTTTTTAATTCTATTCTGAAAATACCAAAAACCCCCCAAAACCCTTTACGATTAATGATTTTAATTTAAGAGTTGACAAATCTCTGTGGATTCGATCCCTACTTTCCCTATCTACATAGGAATTGTTAGGTTTAAATTTGAGAGCCGTACGACAGGCTTCGTCATATAACAAGAACAAATTCAATCAAGCCACAATCAACTCAAACCCATCATAGTCATATGAAAAGTAATGTCCACACTACCATAGGCTTGTTATCTCACACATCTCTCCACTACTGGAAAAAATAAAGTCGACTTGAGTCAAATTGGACTTGAGGCACGTAACGTTAGGCTTGGGTGTTGGTTAACAAAGAAAGGTAAGGAAAACAAAGTAGTCAAGAGAATTACACAAAAGGATAAAATAATTTGAAACCAAAGTTCTTCAATTGACACTTCTCTCCTTATTTCTCATTTAATCACATCAACCAACTCATAAACTTTTGACAATCTTGGAATTCTTTTTCTTCTCTTTTCTTCCTTCCTTTTCAAGTGCTTTTTTTTCTCTTCTTGAAACTTCTTTTTTTTTTTAGCACTTCACTTTTTTTTTCATCATATGTCTCTCTTTCTTTTTATTCGAGAAGACATACTCTTTTTTTTTTCAAGATACCTTTCATCATCCCTCAACACAACTTTGCAAAACCTTTTCAGCACATTTTTATCACAACCATAAACTTCACAAGTGTCAATCTAAAGATATTTCAAAGAAATCTCTTGATAATTATAACATGTAAAGGTTTTAAACATTATTTTCAAAGGCTTACAAAGAAAGATAATAATGGATTTATCCATCACAACATTAAAGCTCAAAAATAGGATCGAGGGGTATAATATAGAAAAGGTGGCTCAAGAAAGGCTCAAACGTCCAAAAAAGGCCTTATGTCATCCCCAAGTCAACCAAATTCAATCATATTTCGCCTCGAGAGTGTGAGAAAACAAGTTCTAGAGTGTCTAAATTGACCATGAATGTATCTAAGTTAAAAGTAAACTCAATCTCATTCAAACTTGTCAAAAGTGTTTTCCAAAATCAAGATTTGTTTTTTACTAAAAATAAGTCATGTCAATTCAAATTAACTATCCACAAATCATCCATAAATGACAATTTTGAATTTTCACAAAAACTTGTAGAGTATCAAGATTCCTCATAACAAATAGAGAATTTTAAAGCACAAATAATATTGAAATTCTATCAATTAAATAGACTTGTATAATTTTTATCATAGCCATAACAAACACACAAACATGCATAAAAACAAAACTTGTGTTTTTTTTTTTAACAAAACAGTCAATAAACAATAACAACAATAAACGAAAACAGAAAAACACAAACATTAAAAACAAGACGCCCCCACACTAGAACGAGACATTGTCCTCAATGTCACAACACAAGTAAGACAAGAAAAATAACAAAAACAAACCAACAAAATAAACAAAGAGAGAAAAAGAAAGATATCACCCTAGGGAAAATCTAGGAAGGGAAGCTCGAAGCGCACAAACTTGTTCTTCAATAGACACAAGTCGTCCCTCAATAGCAGTCAATTGTGCCTCCTGGCGCACTTGATTCTCAAGAATCCCGGACTGATTCATATGCAACTAATTCAATTGATCGAGAATCAAATCCTCACGAGAAATAGACGGTCTAGCAGAAGATGTAGGCACATCCGAAATCTCGGGTTCCATCTCCTCATCATCATTGGAATCCTCCTCCGAAGAAAGCTCAGAAACCGGCCTCTTAGAACTAGAACTCTTTGGTGGAAGACGGCCTTGCTCCTGCTCTGTTTGACAAACCCAAGGATGCATCCACTCGCCATGATGATATTCGTAACCAAACGACCGTAAAAGGTCTAGGGAAACAACCCGGGAAGATGAGATGCACTCCCGACGGACTTTGTCCGCAATAGGTATCCTGAGATGCTCAAAATAACGAGAAAGTAACAAAACATATGGAAAAGTTTTATTTTGAGATTTTTGTTTAATAACTTCTCGCATATTAGCAATAATTAAACGAGCCAAAGGAATACCAGACAATGTATCACCTAAGCCATTAGTTAAACGATAAAGAAAGTAAAGATCTGAATAGCGCATTTCATTATGAGATGAGGACTTAGGTAAAACATTATGACCAAGAATATGCACAATGAGGCGTGGAAAAGCCTGAAGATCTTTAGCCATGAGCTTATACTTTTCACGCACTCTTCCAGTTTTTCGTTGGTATAAACAAAAAACAGAGCATGCCTCCTCAAAATTATACGTCCTATCAGTAGTAACTTGCTGCCAATGAAACTTAGGAAGAGGACCTTCGCTTCGTTAGGAGAATTCAGAAAATTTGACAACGAATCACATGTAATATCAACTAAATGATCCCGAACGAAAGAGATGATCCTGTTGTTATCTTCACTATGTTTATTATCTATATTAGCATATAATTCACAAATAAGTTGAGGATAATATTCCTGGCCCAAATTAAGAATACCTTCCCAACCTAAAGTGCGGAAAGTATCTTGAATATGAAAAACAGATTCAGCATCAGGAGACAAGGGATACTCAATGAACAAAGTGCGAGCCTTGTGGGTATCATACCAATTAGAATTGTCCAAACTGGTAAAACGAAATTGATCATAGTGAACTCTAGACGTTCTCCCACGTTTGACACCAAGATTCATAGTTCTAGGCATGATGTAAACAAGAAATCCAACAATGTAATGACAAAGAAACTAAGCCCACAACAAAATTCAAACAATTCTAACACAAAATCAACTGCTAAAAAGTTCAGAGAAACTTCCCTGTTAAAGCTGCGAAATTTCACCACAAAGATCTCCAAGAAGGCCACCAAAACAGCAAACCATGAATGGAATCTCGGGCTTGATCATGGGTGTGAAGGAGACGTGCACAATGATGGTGGAAGGTGGACGGTTGAGGCAGAGGAACGGACGCGGAAGAAATGCAAAAATGGAAGAGAAGAGGCGCGACCAGGAAAAGAAAAAGGAAAACAAAAGGGAAAAGGGGGAAAAGGGTTATTAATTGTGATATAACTTACTGAAATGACATAGTTTGTCTTGAGTTTGCATTTTTTTTCTTTTCTAGAGGGTGGCCGCGTGTGGTGCAAACGCTCACTTGGACGCGTGAGTAGACCGAGACGCGTCCACTCTCAGTAATTCCTCCCATAAGTGGTCGCATGAAGTAGCTTGATGCCTCCACTTGGACGCGTGAGAAGGGAACGGCTCGTCCACTCTCAGTAGTTCCTGTAATCTGTTATTTCCACATTGGTTGGACTATTGATTAATGTTAGACATCTCTTATACCTATAAACAAAATAATAAAACACACCTAAATGATAAAAACAAAACAAAGAAGAAAATAAAAGGATATTTATTTGGGTTGCCTCCCAAAAAGCGCATTTGTTTAAGGTCGTTGGCTCGACACAGTTCATGCTTATGCTTCTGAATAGGATGGTTGAAAAAACTTAACAGCCTCCACCTCGTGGTTGACAAATTCATCATAATAAAGCTTCAAGCAATGGCCATTGACTTTAAAAACTTTCCCTGTGTCAAGACTTTGAATTTCTACAACTCCATGATAAATAACATTTATAACTATAAATGGTCCTATCCATCTACTCATCAACTTACCTGGAAAAAGTTTCAATCTAAAATTGTACAATAAAACCTTGTCACCCCGATTAAAACTCTTTCGAACAATATATTTATCATGATAAATGCGTGCTTTTTCTTTACAAATTGAAGCATTTTGGTAAGCGTCATTTCTTATTTCTTCCAATTCCTGAATTTGTAATTTCCTATTGACTCGCATGGGGAAAATTCAAATGAGTTTGCTTGATAGCCCAATAAGCTTTGTGTTCAAGTTCTACATGCTTTCCCAAACACCAATCGATATGGAGACATTCCAATAGGGGTCTTATATGCAGTTCTATATGCCCATAATGCATCCCCCAACCGCACACTCCAATCTTTTCTATTAGGGTTAATCACTTTTTCTATGATTGATTTAATTTCCCTATTAGAAACCTCAGCTTGGCCATTAGTTTGGGGATGATATGCAGTAGAAACTCTATAGGTTATATGGTATTTTGCAAATAAAACCTCAACTATTTTGTTACAGAAATGCGTACCTCGATCACTAATAATTGCTTTCGGAACATCGAACCATCATTAGGAAATAATTCAGTGATAGGAAATAAATCACCATCATAAGTAAGCCTACTGAGGTGGTCGGCCACATAATTTTCAGCTCCTTTCTTATCACGAATCTCTATGTCAAATTCCTAGAGTAACAGGATCCATCTTAATAGCCTGGATTTGGACTATTTCTTTTTCAAGAGATGTCATAAAGATGCGTGATCAGAGAAAACAATGACTTTAATTCCCAGCAGATACAAACGAAATTTTTCCAGAGCAAAAATGATAGCATAAAGTTCATTTTCAGTTGTTGTGTTACACTGTGCGTCATCAAGTGTTTTAGAAGCATAGTAAATAACATGAGGCACTTTATCTACTCTTTGCCCTAACACTGCACCAATCGCACGATCACAGCATCACGCGTGATTTCAAAAGGCAGATTCCAATCAGGATATTGAATTATGGGGGCAAAAATTAATTTCTCTTTTAAAGTTTCAAAAGCATTCTTACAACCATCATTGAAATTAAAAGGCTCATCTTTTTGCAATAACATACACAAGGGTTGAGAAAGTTTGGAAAAATCTTTAATGAATCTTCTATAAAAACCTACATGCCCTAGGAAAGCTCGTATCTCTCGTACAGAAGAAGGATAAGGAAGAGATTTTACCACATCAATTTTGGCTTTGTCTACCTGAAGGCTTTTTGTTGAGACCACATGTCCCAGTACAATTCCTTGTTCAACCATGAAATGACACTTTTCATAATTCAATACAAGTTTTGAATCAATGCACCTTTTAAAAATGAGTTCTAAATTATTCAGACATTCATCAAAAGAATCACCATACACCGTGAAGTCATCCATGAAGATTTCAATTATATTAGTCAGATAATCAGAGAATATAGACATCATGCATCTTTGAAAAGTAGTGGGTGCATTACATAACCGAAAAGGCATGCGCCTATATGCATAGGTTCCAAGAGGACATGTGAATGTAGTTTTATCTTGATCCTCAGGGGCAATAACAATTTGAAAATAACTAGAAAAACCATCAAGAAAACAATAGTTAGATATACCCGATAAACGTTCAAACATTTGATCCATAAAAGCAAGGAGAAAATGATCTTTTCTAGTAGCTGAATTCAATTTACAGTAATCAATGCAAACACGCCAACCATTTTGAACTCTTGTAGGTACTTTTTCTCCTTCCTTATTTTCAATGACAGTAATTCCAGTTTTCTTAGGAACTACATGAATTGGGCTAACCAATTGGGAATCAGTAATAGGGAATATTATACCAGCATCTAGTAATTTTAAGATTTCTTTTTTAACAACATCCATCATAGGAGGGTTTAATCTCCTTCGTGATTCCCTAATTGCACAAGTGCCATCTTCTAATAAAATACGATGTATGCATGTGGAAGGACTAATTCCTTTTATATTAGCTAAAGTCCAACCTATGACAGTTTTATGTTTTCGTAACACAAAAATTAACCTTTCCTCCTTATTGGAAAATATTATTAGCAATTATAACAGGTAATTCCTCTCTATTACCTAAATATGCGTATTTCAAATGTGAGGGTAGAGGTTTAAGCTCAAGGGAAGGTGGACATATAACCGATGGAAGCATCTTATCATGCAGCGTGGGTAATGCAATCGTAGATTCTACTTTTGGACATGTAGACAATTCTTTTACAGCCATCTTTAAATCATGATCACATTTACAGATAATTTGTCAAGTTCATGCTCATCAATACTCATGCTCATAATTGTTTGCATCATGTCAACATAGCTCAAATCATAAACATCTTGAACAAAAGGATCAATTATGTTAACCACAGAAACCGAAGAGAATTCATCACATGGATATTTCATAGCATCAAAGATATTAAATGATATTATTTCCCCATCAAATTCCATTGACAATGTTCCTTCATTAACATCAATTTTAGTTCTTGCAATTTTCAAAAATGGTCTTCCAAGCAAAATTAGGGAATGAGCTGTAGATGAATTATTTTCATCTTCAGTTTTTATAATATAAAAATCTACAGGAAATATTAAGTTATTAACTTTGACCAATACATCCTCAATTACCCCTCCGGGATATGCAATGGACCTATCAGCTAATTGCACAATAACTCTAGTAGATTTTAATGGTCCAAGATTTAATGAAGCATAGATAGAATATGGCATAATGTTAATAGATGCTCCTAAATCTAACATGCATCCTGAAATAACTTTATCACCAATAACACAAGGGATAGCAAACATACCTGGGTCCTTTTGCTTAGGTGGAAGTTTCTGCTGAAGAATTGCAGAAACACACTCCCCCACACTTACCTTTTCATTCCCCTTGAGCTTCCTTTTATTAGTGCATAATTATTTGAGAAATTTAGCATACTGAGGAATTTGGCGAATAGCATCAAGAAGAGGAATGTTTACCTCTACTTTCTTAAATACATCTAGAACATTTTTCTCCTCTTCTTCTTTCCGGTTTTTAGCTAACCTTAAAGGAAAAGGAGGAGATACTTTAGATTGAGAAAAGGGTTCAATTTTTGGGGGTTCACTTCCACTAGTTATATTAGGACCTTGGTTGGATTTAATTTCCAATTCTTCCTCAGCATCTCGCAACTGTTTAGGCTCAACTAACTCCTTTCCACTCCGCAGAATAATGGCATTGGCATTTTCTCGATATTTAATAGGTTGAGAAGAGAGTTTTGTGAATAATTGAGACTTAATTTGACTGACTTCGGAGGCCAATTGTCCTACTTGATTTTCAAGATTCTGTATACTGGATTTGGTCTTCTTCTGAAAAGTCATTGTGTTAGAAGCAATTGATTTAACCATATCCTCTAAAGACATACCTTGAGATTGAGCTTGTTGAGGTGGTTGATTTAATGGTTAACAGGAAGAATGCCAGGTGGGTGTGGATTTTGAAAATTATTCGGTCTGGCTCCTTGATTTCCCCACCTAAAATTTGGATGATCCTTCCATCCCTCATTATAGGTATTAGAGTAGGGGGTTATACTTCCTTTGTTGAGTCTGAAAATTTCCGACAGCATTAACCTGTTCATCTTCAAAAAGCATGTGGCAACTGTCCGTATGATGTTCAATACTTGAACAAAATCCACACATCTTAACTTGGGAATTCATTTGTTTTCCCATCATCTGTCCAACCATGTTAATAAGATTTTTAACTTGTAATTCAAGATTGGAAGAACTTACCTCATTTACCTTCTTAGGAGCTTCGTTCCTCGTATTGAATGATTGAGCGTTATCTACTATATTTGCGATCAAATTTCTTGCTTCTTCAGGTGATTGGTCCATAAATACTCCACCACTAGCTGCATCAACTGCGGTCCTGTCAGTAGGCACCATTCCTTCATAGAAATATTGGATAAGTAAATGATCTGGAATTTAATGATTAGGACAACTGGCAATTAATCTTTTAAATCTCTCCCAATAGTCATATAATGATTTCCCAAAGCCTTGGCATATTCCACTAATTTCCTTCCTAATGTTGGAGATCTTAGAAGCAGGAAAATATTTTCTTAGAAATATCTTTTCCATCTCAGTCCATTCAATTATTAACCTCAAAGGTAGTTCATAAAGCCAATATTTAGCATTACCTTGCCAACTAAATGGAAAAGCTCGCAATTTAATAATCTCATCAGTGACATTAGATGGTTTTAAATTAGTGCAATGCATATGAAATTCCTGAAGAAAGCTATATGGATTATCTACGGGCATGCCATGAAAAGTAGGAATATTTTGCACAAAACCAGTGTGAAGTTCAAAATTTTCATTGACTTCAGGAAAAACAATGCAAAGCGGTTGATTGCTAATAGTATGTGCAGCTAATTCCCTTAAAGTTCTCCTAACCACCACATTGTTGTTATTATTATCCATAATGCAAGGGAGGTTATGAATGATTTCATCGATGCCTCCTTGTAGATTTGAATGATTAATGGTGCCTCCGCTTGTATCACTTTTGTTGTTGTCCATAGGATTTGAAGATTCCAATTCCTTCGAGATATCACCAAGAGTCTTTCCACTACGAAGGCGCATAAAACAATTCCAAGCTTTTACTTTGTCACCAAAGAAATAAAACCTAAAAACAAAGGACAAGGATCAGTAAACTTGATCTTAAAAGTTTTAAGCAAGACCCCGGCAACGGCGCCAAAATTTGATGAGTGTGTTGTTGCGCTATCAAATTAAATTCTGAACTTTAACTAACATATGCATTTAGGGCAAATAAGGGTCGAATCCATAGGAACTTGTAAAATTTCAGATAAACTGATCGAGAGTAGGGGGAAATATTCAATTTTTATATAAAAAATAAAATTTTAAATAAAATAATTCACAAATCAATTAAAAATCAATGGGTAGAAAAACGTTAGCAAGGACTTCGTATTTCGGTTTTATTTATTCGGGACTAATCATTAATAATAGCCTATTTGAGTAGTGATTTAAAATTCCGCGTAGTGCAGCAAATTCCGATTCCTGTAAATTTAGGTTAATTCCTGAGAAGCACGACAAATTAACTTTAACCTAATTAAACTAAATTACTGAATCGCGCACATAAAATAGTCAATTAAGTTATTCAACTCGAGGACAACATCAATACAAATTACATAAAATTAATGGCTGATTAAAATCATGCAATTTGTTTCAAGCAATTCCCTACCAATTAATCAAACACAGATTTAAATTAATCAATAGTTACTACTTTTGGTTACCAAAAACCGATTCTGCATAACCCTAGTTAATCAACTGTGTAAAATAATTAAGAAGGCAAAAAATAATTGAAATAACACAATTGATAGAATAAAACCATGAATTGTTCAAATACTCAAATAGAAATAATAATCCCTTGAAAAGATCGGATTTTTAATGACAAAACAAAAATCTCATATTCCTGAATAAAGTAAACCTAGTACATGTCCTTGCCAACTATAAACGTTTACTCACAATCCATAAAAGAAAACATCATAAAAAGATTAAGGGAAAGAGAGAAACTCATTAGTTGGAAATCCGATTTCCCAAGAAGCTCCAACCTGTGATCTTCTACAAAGCTCGGGAACAAAGTATCTAAGGTGCTTGACACCCGAAACTAAACTATTAAGTCCTATAAATAGTGAGAAAAAGGTCCTAGGGTTAATTACACAAGAATCCTAATTAGAAACTATTTAAAAAGAGCTTAAAACTTCAATTCAGAGACTGGACGCCTGAGAGGATTGGGACGCGTCCACTTGGACGCTTGATGCTGTCAAACTTCTGAGGGTGATATCCATCTTCAAGTTTCCAATCTCTTCCAATTTCTTTTAAACATCTTCTAAATCTTCCAAAGATCTGAAAACAAAAGTATAAGTGTAAAGAATCATTAAAATCACCAAAACACATAATTAGCTAGATTTAAACTCAATAAACATCATGATAAACACTAGAAAACCAAGCTAATTATAGTTCAATCAATTGTCAAATTGCATTAACAAACGTTCTTATGTTATTTACTTTTTATTGGTTTGTTTCAGGTTAAGTCACACTTATAACTTCTAACGAGTTATAACTGACTGTCTTTGTACTCAACCTATTTAAACTATAAGAATAGGTTATATGATACGATCCTTGCTTATCTATCAAACAAGACCCGTAACAAACTCTTGATACTATTACCAAAGATCACGAATTAGGAGCCTTTAGTTATCAAACAACTAAGAACCCTAATTATAAGTGGCGAAATTCTTAGAGAATTTCAAAGCAAAGCTCTCACAAGAACTTTTAAGAGAAAACTCAAAATTGTATTCAATCATTATCATCTGATTTGTTCCAATTACATATATAGAAGAAAGAGTTCAAATCCTTGTTTGATTAGGAACTCTACTTATTTAAAAAGGAAACCAAATCTACTAAGATATCAAATCTACCCAGATTTCCTTATTCAAAAAGGAAAACAAATAAAACAATAAATCTAATAGGTACCAAATCTGCCAAGATTTCCAAATTCTTATAGAAAACAAATAAACCCTAAAATCCTTATGGGCTGGACGAAATTCTTAAGTTTGGTGGGCTTGTAATTGGACTTTCTTCTCTTTTGTATCAAATCTAATTAAATTCACAAGTCTTGGACAGCCCATGCAATTTCCCTCTTGAGCAGATTGATCAAAATAACACAAAATAAGCCCATTGAGTGCATCTTTCATCTGTTTAGCTCTAGCTCTTGTAATTGGACCTCCATCATAGCTCAAAGGATCCAGCTTCTTCTTATTTGTGCTTGAACTCGAATTTCCATTAATGACATCTCCATGCTCCGCATCACTCCCCCTTTCCTCAAAAAGATTCGCCCTCGAATCATCACCGTAATTTTGTTAATTGCTCGACAATCAACACACATTCGCCAAGAACCATCTTTTTTAGGCACCAACAACACGGGTACTGCACATGGACTCATACTTTCTTTGATCAAACCCTTAGACAACAATTCATCCACTTGCCTTTGTAACTCCTTGGTTTCTTCAGGATTGCTTCTATAAGCTGGTCGGTTTGGAATTTGTGCTCTAGCAATGAAGTCAATTTGGTATTCAATCCCTCTAAGTGGTGGCAAGCCTTTTCGCATAGTTTCAGGAAACAATTCTTCAAATTCCTGCAACAAAGTTTGAAAAGAACTAGGAAGAGAAGAGAGATCTGGGTTAGAAGAAATAGTTAAATTTGCTCCTTTGAATACCAAAAGAAGCATAGATTGCCTAGATATATAGGCCTTTCGGACCTCACCCTCTCTTGCATAGAAACTGTCTTTTACCTCTTGTTTAGCCACTCTTTGCACACTATTCTCTCCTTTTGCATGTGCCCTCTCAAAATTCTTTTCCTCATGGCACATCCCCTCTGTTTCCTCTCCTTTTTCCTCTCTTTTCTCACGCCTCTCATGGCTTTTCTCACATCTCTCCTTTTGCTCGTGCATCTTTTTTTTTTTTTGTGCACTCTCACATTCACTCAATATTTTCTGATCTTCAAACACCTCTTTAGGTGACATGGGCAGCAACTTAATAGGTCGTCCATCCATCACAAAAGAATATCGATTAGTGAAGCTATCATGCATAACTCGCCTATCATACTGCCAAGGTCGTCCCAATAATATATGAGTAGCATGCATGGGAACAACATCACATAAAACCCGATCAGAATAACGTCCAATTGAGAAAGATATCAATGATTGCCTTGTAACCCTAAGATCTCCAGTATTGTTTAGCCATTGCAATCTATAGGGATTAGGGTGTTTAGTTGTTTTCAATCCCAATTTATCAACTAAACTAGCATTAACAACATTAGTACAACTACCCCCATCAATGATCATGCTACACAGTTTATCATGTATGAAGCATCTAGTATGAAATATGTTTTCACGTTGTACCTCATCCTCTTTGGATTGGATGCTTAGTGCTCGTCTTGTGACCAAGCTGAAAACTGATCCTTCAGGGGCTGTTTCTCCATCATCTGCTTCCTCTGAATCTTCTGCTAATAGTGGCATGTCACTGTAGTCAAAATTATCTCCCTCATCTTCACTCACCACTTCTCCATTTCGTATAACCATCACCTTTACAGTAGGACATTGGGCTTGCCTATGTCCATATCCCAAGCATCTAAAGCACTTCAGATCTCTCAAAGAACCCTTAGATTTATCATCCTTAGGTTGTATTTTTGTTGTAGAAACATCTTTACTTTTGTTTGCTTCAAATCTGTCCTTGCTTGAATTTGAATCTCCACCTTTGTTGCCCTTCCAATTCGACTTCCATGAAGAAGTAGAAGTCAAACCAGATTTGTTCCTCATCTTTAATTGCTTCTCAACCTTAATTGCCATGTGTACCATATCCTCAAAATCAACATAATGATGCAATTCAACCAGGTTAGCAATGTCACGATTTAAACCAGAAAGAAATCGTGCCATAGTAGCCTCCTTGTCCTCCTCAACATTGGCTCGAATCATGGCCATCTCCATCTCTTGATTACTCTTCAACGCTCTTTGATCCTTGGTTCAATCTCTGTAAAAGATTGTACAACTCTCTATAATAATGTTGTGGTACAAATCTCCTCCTCATAATTGTTTTCATCTCAAACCATGAAGAGATTGAACCTTCTCCACTCCTACGCCTAGAAGTTGAGAGCTGATCCCACCACACACTTGCATAATCAGTAAAACCTACAACAGCCAATTTTACCTTCTTCTCTTCGGTGTAGTTATGACATTCAAACACACGTTCGACCTTCTTTTCCCAATCTAAATATGCTTCTGGATTGCTCTTGCCTTGGAAAGATGGAATCGTCATCTTGATTGACCCCAAGTTCCCATCTTTAGATTTTTCTTTGTTGAAACGTGTAGAATCTGCGTCAAATTCATCTTCTAATTCATCCATGAGATTTCGTTTTGTTCCTCCAGATTGAGCACGACTTGAAGTGCCTTGCTCAATTCTCCCCAATCTTTCTTTCAATTTCTGGTTGTCACTAGCAAGATCTTCTTGTTGTGACAACATCTTTTGCATCATTCCTTGTATTGCCTCTAAGGTAAGTCTATCTTTTGATTCCATGATGTAAAAAACCTGCAATAAAAAATGTTAGAAAAGGAAAATCCTAAACTAACTCTCCTTCACGTGTTTCACTCGACTGTTTTTGAATCCCTCTATTGATCTCACCAAATTTGACCACACAACAGCCTCTCTTTGAAGTTCTTATTGAGCTAAGCCTTTACAAATCACTAAGAATGAGTTCTTAGTCTTTGATAACCAAAACTCAAACGAAAAGAATGGATCTTTGGTGAAAAGAATGAATCTGTAACCCTTCTTTTTTTTTTCTTTTTTTTTTCGTTTTTTTTTTCCGAACTGAAACAAAAGGATAAGAAGGTTATAGAACAACCTGTTTCCCGCAACCTAGGCTCTGATACCAAACTGATACGATCCTTGCTTATCTATCAAACAAGACCCGTAACAAACTCTTGATACTATTGCCAAAGATCACGAATTAGGAGCCTTTAGTTATCAAACAACTAAGAACCCTAATTATAAGTGGCGAAATTCTTAGAGAATTTCAAAGCAAAGCTCTCACAAGAACTTTTAAGAGAAAACTCAAAATTGTATTCAATCATTATCATCTGATTTGTTCCAATTACATATATAGAAGAAAGAGTTCAAATCCTTGTTTGATTAGGAACTCTACTTATTTAAAAAGGAAACCAAATCTACTAAGATATCAAATCTACCCAGATTTCCTTATTCAAAAAGGAAAACAAATAAAACAATAAATCTAATAGGTACCAAATCTGCCAAGATTTCCAAATTCTTATAGAAAACAAATAAACCCTAAAATCCTTATGGGCTGGACGAAATTCTTAAGTTTGGTGGGCTTGTAATTGGACTTTCTTCTCTTTTGTATCAAATCTAATTAAATTCACAAGTCTTGGACAGCCCATGCAATTTCCCTCTTGAGCAGATTGATCCAAATAACACAAAATAAGCCCATTGAGTGCATCTTTCATCTGTTTAGCTCTAGCTCTTGTAATTGGACCTCCATCATAGCTCAAAGGATCCAGCTTCTTCTTATTTGTGCTTGAACTCGAATTTCCATTAATGACATCTCCATGCTCGCATCAGCTTTGTACCAAAGACAGATCCAGAAGTACCTCCAATTAACTGGTCAATTTCCGGTAACAAGCGAAAAAGAGATCAGTGGATTTAGAGTTAAATTTGTAAGTTTTTCTTTTTAAATAAATGTGTGTTATTTTCTTTTATTAAAAGCTGTGGAATAATGTTATTTATTTATTGTTTTTCAAACTTTGTGTGTTTTTACATTGAGGAGAATGTAATTCCCAAGTGTGGGGGTGGTTTGAGTAAAGAGTCAAGTGATTAATCTCATTTGATTCTTGATCCACACCTTTAAAAACATTGTTTTTAATAACTTGTTATTTTGTTGAATAAATCATGCATGTATTATAACTTTTTAAGATGTTAGGTAATTTTGTGTTAAATTTTCAATCATTTTATAATTGTACCCCTTTCTGTAAAAATTTTTTGAATAAACAATTGAATATCTTTGTAATTTGACAAAAATATTCTTATTTAACTAATGTAGCTAAATCCTTTTGTTATGAAATCCAAAGTTAAAAACACTAGTATTGTGATTGATGATAATGTAAGTTACTGTGTGTTTTAGTACATTTAAGGTTATTTTCACACGCTAGAACTTGTTCTTTCACATGCTTGAGACGAAATTTAATTAAGATCTTGGTTGATTTGGGGATAACATAAGGCCTTTTTGATAGTTTGAGTCTTTCTGAACGAACCATACTTATTATATCATTCGATCCTACTTTGAGCCAACATGTAAGAATGGTTTCATTACCATTTAATTTCTTGAAATAACCTCGTTTATTACTTTTCTATCCAGATACTTTATTGAGAATGCATTAATCATGTGTTAATCTGTATTGAAAAGTTATGAGGACTGCTGATAAAGGATTACGTTATATTGTAAAAAAGAACCGAAAGGTAAAAAGCTCATAGATGTGATCTCTTCAAAAAAAAAAAAAAGAAAGAAGAAAGAAAAGAAAGAAAGAAAGAATGGATATTATTGAAAAGGTTTTCTTCAAAGAAGTGTAATTCATTCTCAATTTAAACTCTTGAAATTTTTTATATTCTATCATTCGTTTGTAGCCAAATCCGAGCTTAACATTACAAGCTTTAAAGTCCTATTGACCTAAATCGACCAAAATTTTCATCATTAGTGGAGAGCATGGACTTTACAAGTTTATAAGTTGTGTTAAGAAACTAAAAATGTATTTTTATTTACATAGTGACTTTGTTGTTATCTTTTCATTATACTGATATCATGTTTTCAAAAAAAAAGAAAAGAAATTTAATAAGGATTTTATGTTTTCACAGTCACATTTTGTTAACTTTGAATATTAATGTTAAACTTGTAAATGATATTCAAGCACACGAGCACACTTTTGCTTTTCAAATAAAAATGGGTTAATTGTGAAAGTTGTATTGAAATTAATATAATACTTTGTTACCTTATTAATCTTCTTTAAGTATTTATATTTGTATATTGGTGTTTATATTTTGCTTGAGGACAAGCAAAGAGATAGTGTGGGGGAAATTTGATGTACTCATAAATTAACTTATTTTTATACTACTTAATGACTATATTTTGTTAAAAATCGGTTAATTGTGTCATTTAATGATATATTTCACATTTCCTTTCTATTCTTTGTTATAAGTTTTTCAGTGATTTTAGTACATTTTGGAGATAAAAAGAAGAAGTGAAGATGCAAAACAAAAACAAAAAAATCGATGAACAGTAACTCCGGTGAACAGTACCACCGTCGATGATGACATCATTGCTTACGTCATGAACAGTACGTCGGTGGTCAAAGTCAACAAGTCAACCTACTACAGTACCCGGAAGTCAAAATGACCATTTAACCCTAGAAATTTCCCTATAAATATGCTAGCTTCATTTCTCATTTGAGACACCAATTTAGCTCCAATCTCTTCATTCTTTTGTAATTTCTTATTTTATTTATCTCATATTAATATAATTTCTAGAATTTTTAGAATAGTTTTCCAAGTCTTTTTGTAAAATTTAGTAAAAAAATTATGTCCGGATAATTTCAATATTCGGGAAGTATTTCTTCAAATTTTCGTTCTAATGTTGATAAATTTATCTTATATTTATTAAATATGGATTGTGAGTAATTATTTTATTAGCAAGGATATGTGTTAAGTTATTAATAAATGGGATTATGAGATAATTTCTTGTACTTAATTTCTATTTGGATTTATTTAACTGGACTTATGGTCGGTTTACCCGCCTAGTCTTTATTTATTTTGCTTTATGCACTTTAAATATCGCAAATGGATGGCGAGCCACCTATTAGTTTAATTTACTTTTATGTCTTTTATTTCTTTTTCATGGAAGACCGAGCCTCCATACTTTTAGTTTAATTATTTAAATAGCCTGTTGAACCGCCTAATTGTTTAGTTAATATAAATCAAACTTTCTTATAGATATATATATATATATATTTGTATATTATTTAATATACTTATATCTATATATTAATTAAGTATTTATGTAATTCCTGTTTTAATTAATATAATTATGTGAATTAATTGGATTGACAATCTAGTTAATAAACGTGATTATATAGCTAGGATTATTAATCTTGTATTAATGATTCAAGTGGCATCTACTAATTAATTGAGTTGCAGCTCTTGGCTTAATTAAATTAGTAATGAAATATAATTTAAATTGTAATAATTAAGCTGATTGTTATATACAATTTAATGTTGGTGATGCCTTATTTACTTAATGCAATTTGATTGAACATCCTATACAGCGTGGTTGGTAGTGGTGTTAATTAAATTAGAGATTAATCTGTCTGAGCTGATCGGGATCTAAAACCAATTATTAATAATGTCTTGTTCTATGATTAATCCCATGAAAAAATAAACTGATACTAATCCTTGCTAACGCTTTTTTTTTATCATTTATATTCAAATTCCTTTTTAATTCTATTCTCAAAATACCAAAAACCCCTCAAACCCTTTCCGATTAATGATTTTAATTTAGAGTTGACAAATCTCCGTGGATTGATCCCTAATTTCCCTATCTACATAGGAATGTTAGGTTTAAATTGAGAGCCGTACGATAGGTTTTGTCAATAACATAGATATTTCTATGCTGGAAGAGGAATATTTTGGGCAGCCTCAGGTTCTGATGGATAAGGGTAGGCTGTCAACTATGTAACTAGAGAAGATATTTGAATGGGGAACTCTAAAGAAACACCATGAATGGGAAACTCTTTAACAGAGATATTGATACGATCCTTGCTTATCTATCAAACAAGATGATGCGGAGCATGGAGATGTCATTAATGGAAATTCGAGTTCAAGCACAAATAAGAAGCTGGATCCTTTGAGTGATGCGAAGCATAGAGATGTCATTAATGGAAATTCGAGTTCAAGCACAAATAAGAAGAAGCTGGATCCTTTGAGCTATGATGGAGGTCCAATTACAAGAGCTAGAGCTAAACAGATGAAAGATGCACTCAATGGGCTTATTTTGTGTTATTTGGATCAATCTGCTCAGAGGGAAGGCATGCATGGCTTCCAAGACGTGTGATTTAATTAGATTTGATACAAAAGAGAAGAAAGTCCAATTACAAGCCCACCAAACTTAAGAATTTCGTCCAGCCCATAAGGATTTTGGGTTTATTGTTTTCTATAAGAATTTGGAAATCTTGGCAGATTTGGTACCTATTAGATTTATTGTTTTATTTGTTTTCCTTTTTGAATAAGGAATCTGGGTAGATTTGATATCTTAGTAGATTTGGGTTCCTTTTTAAATAAGTAGAGTTCCTAATCAACAAGGATTTGAACTCTTTCTTCTATATATGTAATTGGAACAATTCAGATGATAATGATTGAATACAATTTTGAGTTTTCTCTTAAAAGTTCTTGTGAGAGCTTTGCTTTGAAATTCTCTAAGAATTTCGCCACTTATAATTAGGGTTCTTAGTTGTTTGATAACTAAAGTCTCCTAATTCGTGATCTTTGGTAATAGTATCAAGAGTTTGTTACGGGTCTTGTTTGATAGATAAGCAAGGATCGTATCAGTTTGGTATCAGAGCTAGGTTGCGGGAACAGGTTGTTCTATAACCTTCTTATCCTTTGTTTCAGTTCGGAAAAAAACGAAAAAAAAAAAAAAGGATGAGAAAGTGATTTCCGTTTCAGAAAAAAAAAGATCAAAGATTCGTTCTTGTTGTTTGAGTCCAAGTTTGGGGCCAAAAAAAAAAAAAAGGGTTACAGATTCATTCTTTTCACCAAAGATCCATTCTTTCGTTTGAGTTTTGGTTATCAAAGACTAAGAACTCATTCTTAGTGATTTGTAAAGGCTTAGCTCAAATAAGAACTTCAAAGAGAAGCTGTTGTGTGGTCAAATTGGTGAGATCAATAGAGGGATTCAAAACAGTCGAGTGAAACACGTGGGAGGAGAATTAGTTTAGGATTTTCCTTTTCTAACATTTTTATTGCAGGTTTTTTACATCATGGAATAAAAGATAGACTTACCTTAGAGGCAATACAAGGAATGATGCAAAATATGTTGTCACAACAAGAAGATCTTGCTAGTGACAACCAGAAATTGAAAGAAAGATTGGGGAGAATTGAGCAAGGCACTTCAATTCGTGCTCAATCTGGAGAAACGGCCCTCAAGGATCAGTTTTCAACTTGGTCACAAGACGAGCACTAAGCATCCAATCCAAAGAGGATGAGGTACAACGTGAAAACATATTTCATACTAGATGCTTCATACATGATAAATTGGTAGCATGATCATTGATGGAGGTAGTTGTACTAATGTTGTTAATGCTAGTTTAGTTGATAAATTGGGATTGAAAACAACTAAACACCCTAATCCCTATAGATTGCAATGGAAACAATACTGGAGATCTAGGGTAGGGTACAAGGCAATCATTGATATCTTCTCAATTGGACGTATTCTGATCGGGTTTTATGTGATGTTGTTCCCATGCATGCTACTCATATATTATTGGGACGACTTGGCAGTATGATAGGCGAGTTATGCATGATGGCTTCACTAATCGATATTCTTTTGTGATGGATGGACGACCTATTAAGTTGTGCCATGTCACCTAAAGAGGTGTTTGAAGATCAGAAAATATTGAGTGATTGTGAGAGTGCACAAAAAAGAAGAAGATGCACGAGCAAAAGGAGAGCTGTGAGAAAAGCCATGAGAGGTGTGAGAAAAGAGAGGAAAAAGGAGAGGAAACAGAGGGGATGTGCCATGAGGAAAAGAATCTTGAGAGGGCACATGCAAAAGGAGAGAATAGTGTGCAAAGAGTGGCTAAACAAGAGGTAAAAGGCAGTTTCTATGCAAGAGAGGGTGAGGTCCGAAAAGGCTATCTATCTAGGCAATTTATGCTTCTTTTGGTATTCAAAGGAGCGAATTTGACTATTTCTTCTAACCCAGATCTCTCTTCTCTTCCTAGTTCTTTTCAAACTTTGTTGCAGGAATTTGAAGAATTGTTTCCTGAAACTATGCCAGAAGGCTTGCCACCACTTAGAGGGATTGAACACCAAATTGACTTCATTGCTGGAGCACAAATTCCAAACCGACCAGCTTATAGAAGCAATCCTGAAGAAACCAAGGAGTTACAAAGGCAAGTGGATGAATTGCTGTCTAAGGGTTTGATCAAAGAAAGTATGAGTCCATGTGCAGTACCGTGTTGTTGTTGCCTAAAAAAGATGGTTCTTGGCGAATGTGTGTTGATTGTCGAGCAATTAACAAAATTACGGTTAAAGTATCGCACCCTATTCCTCGTTTAGATGATATGTTAGATGAATTACATGGTGCCTGCATATTTTCTAAGATTGATTTATTGGCTGGTTATCATCAAATTCGTATGAGAATTGGAGATGAATGGAAAACTGCTTTTAAGACAAAATATGGTTTATATGAATGGTTAGTTATGCCTTTTGGATTAACTAATGCACCTAGTACTTTCATGAGATTAATGAACCATGTTTTACGTAGCTTTATTGGGAAATTTGTTGTTGTCTACTTTGATGATATACTTGTGTATAGCAAGTCACTGATGAGCATATTGTGCATGTTAAAGCTTTTGTGCGTTGCGAGAACAAAAGTTGTATGCTAAGCTTGCTAAATGTTCATTTTGTGTGCCTAAAGTTATATTTTTAGGATATGTTGTTAGTCAGCATGGAATTGAAGTAGATAATGAAAAGGTTAAAGCTATGAAACCTGGCCAACACCTAAGAATGTGGGGGAAGTTAGAAGTTAGAAGTTTCAGGTTTGGCAAGTTTTTATAGACGATTTGTAAGGATTTTTCGAGCATTGCTGCCCCTTTAACTGAAGTATTATAAAAAAAAATGTCGAATTTAAATGGGGGGATGAACAAGAAAGAGCATTTAACATGTTAAAGGCAAAATTAACTTCTGCTCCTATTCTTGCTTTACCTAACTTTGATAACGCTTTTGAAATTGAATGTGATGCTTCGGGAGTGGTATTGTGCTGTCCTTTTGCAAGGAGGAAAGCCAATCGCTTATTTAGTGAAAAACTGAATGGCGCTGCATTGAAATATCCAACTTATGACAAAGAGATGTATGCTTTAGTAAGAGCATTGGACACATGGCAGCACATCTTCTTCCTAAGGAATTTGTTATCCATACTGATCATGAGAGCTTGAAGTATTTGAAGGGACAAAATAAGTGAATAAACGACATGCTAAATGGAGTGAATTCATTGAATCGTTTCCATACATCATCAAGTACAAGAGGGAAAGGAAAATGTTGTGCTGATGCTTTGAGTCGAAGGCATGCACTTATTACCACTTTAGATGCTAAATGCTAGGCTTTGAGCATATTAAAGAATTGTATGAGAAAGATAGTGATTTTAGTAATGTTATAATGCATGCGAGAATGCTGGTTTGATAAGTTCTATAGGCATAATGGGTTATCTATTTCGCATGAGAACTTTGCGTTCCTAAGTGTTCTATGCGATTACTTTTGATTCGTGAAGCACATGAAGGGGGTTTAATGGGACACTTTGGCATATCCAAGACTTTAGATGTTTGCAGGAGCACTTCTTTGGCCTCATATGCGATCAGATGTTCTAAGTATTGTGCTAATTGCATTACATGTTTCAAGCTAAGTCTCTAAAGTGCATCCACATGGTTTATACACACCATTACCTGTGTCACATGCACCTTGGATAGTGTTTCTATGGATTTTGTTCTTGGTTTACCTAGAACTAGACGTGGATTTGATAGTTATATGTGGTAGTGATAGGTTTTCTAAAATGGCACACTTCATTCCATGTCATAAAACTGATGATGCTTCACATGTTGCTGAATTGTTCTTTAAAGAAATAGTTCGTTTGCATGGTATGCCTAAGTCCATTGTGAGTGATAGAGATGCTAAATTTTATCTTACTTTTGGAAAAACTTTGTGGGCAAAATTGGGAACTAAATTGCTGTTTAGTACTACTTGTCATCCACCAAACTGATGGACAAACTGAGGTAGTGAATAGAACTTTGGACAATTATTGAGAGCTATCATTAAAAAGAATCTGAAATCATGGGATGATTGTTTACCTCATGTAGAGTTTGCATATAATAGGAGGTGCATTCTCTACTCATTATTCACCTTTTGAGATTGTTTATGGTTTTAATCCTTTAACACCATTAGATTTATCTCCTTTACCTTTGGATGAACAAGTAAATTTGATGGAGCTAAAAAGGCAGAATATGTGAGAAAAATCATGAAACAGTCAAGCAAAATATTGAGAAAAGAAATCAGCAAGTGATGACTCAAAGAAATCAGGAAGAAAGAAAGTGATATTTGAGCCTGGTGATTGGGTATGGTTGCATTTACGCAAGGAAAGGTTTCCTAAGCAAAGGCATTCAAAGCTTCAATCAAGAGGAGATGGTCTTTTCAAGTGTTGCAAGGATCAATGACAATGCTTACAAATTAGCTCTTCCTGGTGAGTATATTGTTAGTGCTACTTTTAATGTTTCTGATTTACTTCCTTTCGATTATGCAGGTGATGATTCGAGGGCGAATCCTTTTGAGGAAAGGGGGAGTGATGCGAAGCATAGAGATGTCATTAATGGAAATTCGAGTTCAAGCACAAATAAGAAGAAGCTGGATCCTTGAGCTATGATGGAGGTCCAATTACAAGAGCTAGAGCTAAACAGATGAAAGATGCACTCAATGGGCTTATTTTGTGTTATTTGGATCAATCTGCTCAAGAGGGAAATTGCATGGGCTGTCCAAGACTTGTGAATTTAATTAGATTTGATACAAAAGAGAAGAAAGTCCAATTACAAGCCCACCAAACTTAAGAATTTCGTCCAGCCCATAAGGATTTTAGGGTTTATTGTTTTCTATAAGAATTTGGAAATTGGCAGATTGGTACCTATTAGATTTATTGTTTTATTGTTTTCCTTTTGAATAAGGAAATCTGGGTAGATTTGATATCTTAGTAGATTTGGTTTCCTTTTTAAATAAGTAGAGTTCCTAATCAAACAAGGATTTGAACTCTTTCTTCTATATGTAATTGGAACAATTCAGATGATAATGATTGAATACAATTTTGAGTTTTCTCTTAAAAGTTCTTGTGAGAGCTTTGCTTTGAAATTCTCTAAGAATTTCGCCACTTATAATTAGGGTTCTTAGTTGTTGATAACTAAAGGCTCCTAATTCGTGATCTTTGGTAATAGTATCAAGAGTTTGTTACGGGTCTTGTTTGATAGATAAGCAAGGATCGTATCATTGAGCTAGATGGAGGTCCAATTACAAGAGCTAGAGCTAAACAGATGAAAGATGCACTCAATGGGCTTATTTTGTGTTATTTGGATCAACTGCTCAAGAGGGAAATTGCATGGGCTGTCCAGAGACTGTGAATTAATTAGATTTGATACAAAAAGAAGAAAGTCCAATTACAAGCCCACCAAATTAAGAATTTCGTCCAGCCCATAAGGATTTTAGGGTTTATTTGTTTTCTATAAGAATTTGGAAATCTTGGCAGATTTGGTACCTATTAGATTATTGTTTATTTGTTTTCCTTTTTGAATAGGAAATTGGTCTGGGTAGATTGATATCTTAGTAGATTTGGTTTCCTTTTTAAATAAGTAGAGTTCCTAATCAAACAAGGATTTGAACTCTTTCTTCTATATATGTAATTGGAACAATTCAGATGATAATGATTGAATACAATTTGAGTTTTCTCTTAAAAGTTCTTGTGAGAGCTTTGCTTTGAAATTCTCTAAGAATTTCGCCACTTAAATTAGGGTTCTTAGTTGTTTGATAACTAAAGGCTCCTAATTCGTGATCTTTGGTAATAGTATCAAGAGTTTGTTACGGGTCTTGTTTGATAGATAAGCAAGGATCGTATCATTGAGCTATGATGGAGGTCCAATTACAAGAGCTAGAGCTAAACAGATGAAAGATGCACTCAATGGGCTTATTTTGTGTTATTGGATCAATTGCTCAAGAGGGAAATTGCATGGGCTGTCAAAGACTTGTGAATTAATTAGATTTGATACAAAAAGAAGAAAGTCCAATTACAAGCCCACCAAACTTAAATTTCGTCCAGCCCATAAGGATTTTAGGGTTTATTTGTTTTCTATAAGAATTGGAAATCTTGGCAGATTTGGTACCTATTAGTTATTGTTTTATTTGTTTTCCTTTTTGAATAATGAAATCTGGGGGTAGATTTGATATCTTAGTAGATTTGGTTTACTTTTTAAAAAGTAGAGTTCCTAATCAAACAAGGATTTGAACCTTTTTCTATATATGTAATTGGAACAAATCAGATGATAATGATGGAATACAATTTTGAGTTTCTCTTTAAAAGTTCTTGTGAGAGCTTTGCTTTGAAATTCTCTAAGAATTTCGCCACTTATAATTAGGGTTCTTAGTTGTTTGATAACTAAAGACTCCTAATTCGTGATCTTTGGTAATAGTATCAAGAGTTTGTTACGGGTCTGTTTGATAGAGAAGCAAGGATCGTATCAGATATTTCTATTTGAAAGATCGTTAGGAAACCCTCTAGCTCCAAGGGTTTCTTGCAGTAGTGAGAGTGATCAGTCAAATATGTAACCAGGGGCACATTCACAATGTATTGTACTTAATTTTTATTTTTAAACTAACTAGAATCCTTACTGTTCAACACACTTTCTTCATCAATCTGAATGTCAATAGAGAATTCCTCAATGACAGATTTTACAACATTATCCGCACTTGTCTTTAAACTTACCAAACGTTTCTCTAATTCAGGCAGTTTCTGAAGCACATAAAGTGACAGGTAATTAGTTTTTTCATTTATAGGTCTGAGAAAAAAAATCAATATTATTCAGTAGATGAATTGAAATAACAACTTAGTGCTCAGTCTCTCTATTTCTGTCTCTCTGTTTCATTTCTGGTTGATAATTGAGCATCACTTGTATTTCTATTTTCAATATGTTTCTATGTTTTCTCTATGTCATTCAAGATCAAGAACAGAGAACGAATAAGAGAACGATACTATATCCTGCACTTTCTGTTTTCATTTTTTGATCTGCAGCAATATTTCTGTTTCTCTATTTTCTCTCTGTCATTCAAGAACAGAGAACCGGATAATCTCTGTTCTGTTTGTCTCTCTATTTAATTTATGTTTCTCTGTTTAATCTCTGTTCTTTGTTTAATTAAATACTAAGCAATAGTTTCAATCTCTGGTTCAACTTTGGTCTTTAAAAATGATATTTTTTCTATTTTTAAGGGGTATTAATCACGGATGGAAGAAATTGAACAAAGTCAAAGTTCAGTTAAATTTGTTGAAATAGATAGTACCAATCAATCTGATTGCCCTGTTGATAAAGTGAATATTAGTAGTGAAAATGAGGTAGCAAATCAAGTGACAAAAGCCAAAGATGATGTTGGACCTAAAAGAAGGCAGAAGTCAAAGGCATGGTATCATTTAGGCAAGTCACATTAATGCAAACCTAGAACTGAGTGTATATATTGTAACCTCTCACTTGTCAGTGGTTCTAAAAATGGTACAACTCACTTAACTGATCATCTCAAATTATGTCCAAAGAAAAAGAATCAAGATATTAAACAATGTTTGTTGGCTGGACATAAAAGTAGTCCATCTTCTACTGTGACAACTTAGAAACAATCCATTTTAGTCCTGAAGTGTCAAGGAAAGATTTGGCTGATGAAATGGTAATTAACATGAGTATCATTTGTCCATGGTTGATCATTATGATTTTCGAAGGTTTATTACAAATTTACAACCTATGTTCAAAATTATCTTAAGAAATACTTTGAAAAGTGATATCTTGAAGATTTACATTGATGATAAAAAGATGTTGATTTGTTGAACAAGAAATTGGGAGGATTGCAATTACTTGTGATATGTGACTGCTAATCACCATAATAGAATCTTATATAGCTGTTTACTGCACACTTTGATAATACATGGCTGCTACAACACATAATTTAAAGGTAAATTAATAGAAACTTATATTATAATGATTATTAGTGATTTTCATTGATTTTAAAATATAACTAAACTTCTCTTCTTTTTTTATACTATTTAAAGGTTTGTTTATGTTCCCTTTCCACACACTAGTGAGGTGTTAAGTAAAGTATTGGAGGATACTTTTTTTGATTGGAACATTGATAGAAAATTATCGACAATGACTCTTGATAAAGTTCAACAAATGATGCAATTATTCATGATATTATGGGAACACTTGACAAGAGTTCACTTATTTGCTCATATGAGATGTTGTGCACACATCTTGAACTTGATAGTTCAAGATGGAATGCCAGGATCGTCAGTGAAGAGATTGAGAAGGTTCGTGAAAGTGTTAAATTTTGGACAGCCTAACCGAAGAGAGAACAAAAATTCGAAGAAGCAGCACGTCAACTAGATTCTCCACATACCAAGAAGCTTGCTTTAGATTGCAAAACTAGATGGAATTCGACATTTTGGCTTCTACAGTTTGTTGTACAAAGATGTGTTCTAAGGTTGAAAGAGAACGTCTATTACTTGCTTGCCAACTGAAGAAGAGTGTCTTTGGCACAAGAAATATGTGATCATTTACGTTTGTTTTATAAAGCTAAATAAATTTTCAAAGATCAAGTCTCCTACTGTTAATGAATTTTTCACTACTATTTGTGAAATAGAGTTAAGCTTAATAAGTTAGTAGTGAAATGAATTGGTGTGAAGATCATGGCTGAAAAAATGATGTTAAATTTGAAAACCTATTGGAATGTTGTTCATGGCATTTGAGTGGTGGCTATAGTTTTGGATCCTAATATCAGATGACTTTGGTGGTTTTTATGTTTTCTAAAATATTTGGTGGTGACTCTACAACTAGATTGAGCATATTAAGAATTTATGTGTTGACTTGTATAATGAATACAAGTCTAAAATGAAGAGGTCCAACAAGGAGGAAAGTTTTACTTTGCTGGAAAGCGGTCAAGGGGTGAAGAAATGGAAGAAGAAGATGCTTTTGCTGGATATTGATGAGCTTGTAGCAGTTACAGATAGTACTTTGCAAGAAAAATCAGAATTAGATAGTTTTTGGTAGAAGAACATTTACCAGAAATTCAAAATTTGATATTTTGGCATGGTGGAAGAACAATGGAACTAAATATTCTGTTCTAGTCAGATGATTGCTAGAGACATTTTTCTGTTCCAGTTCTACAGTAGCATCTGAGTCTGCTTTTAGACGGCAGGGAGGATAGTGAATCCACATCGTAGCGGCTTCTTCCAACTACACTTGAAGCATTAATGTGTGGTCAAAACTACGGTTATCATGGAAATGAAAGGTATTATAAAAAAAAAACTAGTTCAGTTATTGTGTTTCTATTTTTTACTAGTTTATCATTTTTTAATTAATATGCTTATGTTTTTTACAGCTTCTGATGGGGAGCTTATGAATATTTTGATGATGTGGATGATAATGAGGTGGTAAACTCTATTAATTTGTACATTGGTTTAATATGTTATATTTGTTCTAATATATGAATTACTTCAATAAAGTATTATTAATTATTTTTATATTGTTTAGATGACCGAGATTTGCACTATTGTCATGGAATAATTCATAGTTCCAACAGACGCATTGTGGGAGAAACTGAAGTCAGTGATGAGAAGAAGTATGTTGTAAGCCAAACACGTGATATGATTTGATGACTTAGTTGGAGCATATAGACTTGTGTTTTCATGTACATCTAGAATT